>VZSR01003800.1:4114704-4194787 GCA_013398615.1 Brachypodius melanocephalos
TACCCCCAGCACCGGCACGCCGGTACCCCCGGAACCGGCACCCCCAGCACAGGCATCCTCGGTATTCCCAGCATCCGCAGCCCCCACATCCCCAGCACGCCCCGTACTCCCGACACCCCCGCACCCCCGGTACCCACGGGCACCTTCAGCAGCGGCGGCCCGAGGGGCGACCGGGTCCGCGCCGGTGCGCCCGCGGGCGTCTCAACCGGGACCGGTCCCGTGGTGCGATCACAGCCGTCCCCCAGCTCCCGGGGTCGCCACCAGCCGCCCCTCCCCAGCTGACCCCCGTTACCCCAGGCAGGTCCCCGCTCCCCCGAGCCACCCTCGAGGTGCCCGGCGACGGCGGTGGCGGGGCTGGGTGACACGGGACGGGGAGAGCCCTGGGGGTGTCCCCGCACATGGGCATCGCTGGGGCAGTGTCTGGGTGGTGTCTGGCCTCGGACAGGAGTTCAGGACTCTGGGGGTCCCTCACAGGTGCGAAACAACCACGTTCTTTCAGGTATGAGCCATCCAGGCCCGCTGCAGTGAGCTCCGGAAGGTGACAATGACCAGAGACCCCCAATGCCTCCTCTCAGAATCACAGCACCACAGCCCCTCGGAGAGTGCCCTGTCTGCAGCTCCATTAACATCTCTTCTGTTTTCCTCTTCCCTCGTTTACTGTTCCAGGACATTTCCATAGAAACGGCATCCTGGCTCCTCCGCAGTCCAGTTTCCAATAACTACAGACCGCGTTAGTGCGAGGGCAGCGGCGCCCGGCCCTGCTGCACCGGCACGGCCCCGCCTGGCCCCGCTGCCATCGCCGTTTCATCCCGGCATGGATGGCAGGGACACGGTGACACCCCAGCCAGCCCCCCAGACCGACCCCAGAGCTGCCTCGGAGCTTTTCCTCCCGTGCTCCTCCTGGAAATGACAACAGGGACCATAATCCCGATGGTTCCCTCCACTGCCCAGTGCAGGAGAACAGGAGGGAGCTCTAGCCTCGGGATTAATCCAAATTCGGTCCCTTCTAGACCTTCCAAGGGCCAGGAGGAAGCTTGGCCCATACCCGTATTTCCGTGTGCTCTGTTTGCTGTTCATTCTTTATTTGCTTGTTAAATACCCGCCAGCAGAGGTGGTGGCAGCACAAATGTAACCGAGCTGCGGCTCGGGGGAATGTGATTGCTGGACCAGGTGGGTCCCAGAATCTTTGGGAGAAAATCCTCTGGAAAAAGGACAGGGACAAGCTCCCCCGAAGATTTGCTGGTTCCTTTTCCTTGGAAATTTCTGCTTTAATCCCCGTATTAAAGACAGGTGGGAGACTATTGGCCCCTGTTTTCTGGAGCTTGGAGAGCTTAAGTGAGAGCACGTTGATCTACACTTAATGTGATTAAGTTATATCTCTGAGTATCGTGCTAATTAAGTTAAACTTCCCACTGCTGCCTCTGAGGCTTAAACAGGATGGTTGTTTTAAGACCACGATTCACTCCCCTGCATTTCCCTGCACAGATGAGCAGGTGGGATAAAAGCATTCTGCTGATCAAGTCATCGTGGTGTTTAGAAACAACTTCTAAAGCAAGGGATAGTCAAATTTAAATCTGATTTGAGCTGGATTTAAACTCTGCATTTTCAATCTGGAGCAATTTGTGCTTTGAATAAGGAAAATAACAGGGGGAAAGCAGAAAGTAAACAGATGAGGCAGTGCACAGTGTCTGACAAGTTGTCTCAGGTGTAGAAACAGGATATTGGGAAGGGACCTGTGAGTGGTGAGGCCCTGGCACAGCGTGCCCAGAGCAGCTGTGGTTGCTCCATCCCTGGAAGTGTCCAAGGACACTTTTGTCCAAGGTTTGATGGGGCTTGGAGCAACCTGGGACAGTGGAAGGTCCCTGCTCATGGCAGGGGGTGGAACTGGATGATCTTTAAGGTCAATCCAACCCAAACCTTTCCATGATCTCCCTAAACACACCTCTCCCCCTCCCTTCGTCCCATCTCCAGCAGCTCTTTCCACCTTGCAGCTTCTAAGAACGCGCAGGGATTTCAAAGCTCTGCCCTGATGGATTTGACAGCGCGGCCCTGACCCGCTGCCGGAGGAGCCGCAGCCGCATGAGCGGAGGGGCAGCGGGACGGGAGCACCGGGAGCCTTCACGGCTCATTCATCCCCCAGAGAGCCCCCGGGGGGATCTGTCAGGGATGGAGAGGCTGAACCGACAGCTCTGCTCAGTCCTCGGCTGGAGCGGAGCATCCGCCGTGCCTGGGAAAAGGAGCTCGATCCGTGCCTGAGCACAGGGAGATCCCAGGCAGCAACGGGAGCATCCCTGCGCTGCAAAGCCTGCACGGCTCCGGCTGGGAGCGGCTCTGGGAATAGCTCTGGCCATGGACGTTCCTGCAGGCCCAGCTCTGCCCCTCCCGGGGGTTATTTAATAGCTCGGTGTGAGGGAAACCAGAGGCTCTTCAGGAGAGAAAGGAGCTTTGGTTTAAACAGACGCCGGAGTTTGAACAGCTTCACGCTGGGGAAGGGGGCTCTGTCCAGTGCTCGGGGGATGCTGGGGGCTGTGCCTGCTCCCCACAGACCCCACAGACCCCTGAGACCCCTATCAGTGCCTGGGCTCATCTGCTGAACCCTCCTGAGCAGGGGCAGGACGTGAGAACAGCGGGATCTCCCACATGTCACACCGAGCCATTCCACAAAAACCACCCGGAGAAAAGCAGGGCCAGCTGCAGAGAAAGAACTATTATCTATTATTATCTATTATTTTTCACAGTTGCTACGGCACCAGCTGCCTCAGTTCTTTATTTATGCCTCGAGATGGTCTTTGGTCAGGGGGGTTAAACCCCACTCCCCAAATCCCAAAGCCTGGGGCAAGGGCGGCCCCTCTGGCTGCCCCCACAGCCTCGGCTTTCATCTCCACTCCCGCGCTGAAGGATTGGGATCCACGGCTCTGGAAAGCTCCAGGAGGGACACAAATCCCGTATAAACCACAGCAGACTAGCTGTTCCTCACCTGTGTGCTGGGGCTGGGCTCGGGGAGAGCTACACCGGGCTCAGGAGTGGGGGCTGATGGAGGGGCTGTGCCAGGACCCTCCCAATCTCCCTTCGCTCCTGTCTAAACCCAGAGACCACCCTGAGCCTCCCCAGCCCAACTCCTTCACTCGGGGAAAATCCTCATCACTCCATGTAACCCCACCAGCAGGAATCTGCTGTATTTCACAGGAGAAGTGTTCAAAGAACCATTATTTCATCTTAAAGCAACAATAATTTCAGGTTCCACAGTGGAGAGGGAGAAGCGCTTGGAGTGCAGCCCACCCTGAGGAGGGACTGACAGGACTGGACCCACTTTTAGGCTTTTCCAACCTACACAATTCCACGATTCTGTGATTCCATTCTATGACAGCCCAAGCAGCCAGGGCCAGACACACACACACACACACAAAAAATATATATGTGCTTTTAAGTGGAGCTTCCTAACAGGTCTCTGTGCGTGTGCCAGAGGGATTAACAGTGTCCAGAGGCTTCCCGTGCCGGGCAGCTGCGTCACGTCGTCACAGCAACCCGCTCACCATGGCCCTGCAGCCGCAGCTCCATCCCTCCTGTAGTTTCTTTTAATTACAGATGGGAAAGGCTGGGAAAGCCGGGGCTGGAGGCCCCCAGAGCCCCGGGAGAACCCGGTGACCCCGGGTCTGTGCAAGCCCCGCACAGACATGTCTCACTGCAATGGATTTTGCTGTGAAACTGTCACAGGGCAGAGCGGTGGCTTTGGGGACGCTGCCATCCCCTCCTGGTCACAGCTCAGCTGCGGAAGTTACTTCCCTTTCGTGTGGAATTTTCCCGGCAAGTCACAACCCAGGGAGAGCCGTCGAGCCCAGATGGATGAGACAACCTTTAAAGGTCCCTTCCAACCCAAACCACTTTGGTTTCCCGAATTTCCCGAATTTCCCCTGCAAGCATCAGTGTCACCTCCTTAGCAAAACACACCTCGGAGAGAGAAATAGGCATTTGCCAGGAGGGAGAAGGAAAAAAAAACCGGGAAAAGGTCCCATTTTACCACTTCAGCCTCAAAACTGAGCTGGAATCCCCTCCCCTGGGTGGGACCCGCGGGGTGATATCTATTCACACAAAATGAGGCTGGTCCCCATGAGTTATGCCGGTCCCTGCAGGGTCAGGCTGGTCCCTGTGGGATGATGCCGGTCCCTGCAGGTTTAGGATGGTCCCTTTGAGATTTTGCCGGTCCCTGCAGGGTCAGGCTGGTCCCTGTGGGATGATGCTGGTCCCTGCAGGTTTAGGATGGTCCCTTTGAGTTTTTGCCGGCTCCTGCAGGGTCAGGCTGGTCCCCACGCTCGGGGGCTGCTCTCCCCTGCTGCCTTTGATCAGAGCACGGCTCTGGTTTCCCTGCCGGCTGCTCTCCGTGCCGTGGGTTTCCAGCGGGAGGTGGGGAAGCACAGTCAGCCTGACCCTCCCCTCCTCGGATCTGTCATCAGCAACACAGAAATCCTTCCCGGCCCCAAGTTACTCAGCCTGAATCCTGCAGGATTTGCCGGGGTGGCAGGATGGCAGAGCAGCCCTGCCTGTGTTCCCCCTCCAGCCCTGCACCCCCAAACCCCCGCACCCACCCCAGGGACAAGTGGAGTAAAAAGATGGATTTCCTCCTCTCCGTCATCGGATTCGCCGTCGATCTGGGCAACGTCTGGCGGTTCCCTTACATCTGCTACCAGAACGGAGGGGGTAAGGACACCATCGGGCTTATTTAAGTCTTCTTCTGGAGAAAAGGTGCCTTTTTCCTCATTTTGCATCTTTCCCACCCTGAAAAATTCACTCTTTCTTTTGCTCCTTTGTTTCCAGCTGCTCCACTTCAGACAGGCAGGTTTAGAGACGGGCTCAACTTCTCCTGACATCTGTCCCTTTTCTGTTTGTGTCTTTCTTCATCCAAAATCCTCCTTCACTCCCTCCATCCTCCTTCCCTGGGGTCCTTCCTCCTTTCCTGGTCTTTCCCTCCTTTCCCAGTGGGATTAGAGGTGCGTTAGCAGCTCTGGGATCACAAAGGGAAAATTAGCATGGTCCAAACCGCAAAAAGGAATTAAGATCTGTAAATTTGGGCTGGGAGATTCACACACTTCATGATCTCGGAACTCTGGGAAGCTGCCCTTCGGGATGGCTCCTGGTTTAAAATCATCCTCACGAGCATCCCACCCTCCTGCTGTGGATCCTGGCTGGAAGTGCTGGACCTCAGGAGCAGCCCCGGCTTTGAGGGATCAGTGGGAAGGAAAGACACAGGAACACCACGAAGGGGAAATCCTCCAGTAAATGACAACCAAATAAATTGCTTGTAATGGAGCAGGACAGAAACCCCCCTCAGATGGAAATGAAAAAGTAGGGATGAGAATTTTTGTGCTGTTTGGGAAAGCGCAGCGGATTTAATTGCCAAAGTCGGCTTTCGGGGAACATCCTCTACTGCTTGGGAAAATTAGAAAGAGATAATTAGTTCCATACTCAAGGCAAAACTGTGGATCCCAGGTGCCCACGTTGAAACAGAGTTATTTGCGAGTTGCTCCTGTGGGATTGGGAGCAGAGCTGAGCCCCTCTGCGTGCCTGTGGTTTGGGTGGGTGGTTTCCACCTACCCCAAGCACATGGAGGGTGAGGAGTTCAGGGAGCAGCTCTGGGGGAGCACAGCCCCATGGAAGGGGAGCACTGGGATGGGCAGCACTGGACTCACCCACAACCAGGGCTCTGCCTGGAAGGAGAACACTGAAAACACTTGGTCCTGTTGGGCCAGTCCTGCCAGGCAGACAGGGAGGCTGCAGGAGGGTGCTGGGGATTTTTGGGATACTGGAGGTGACAGGGATATTGGGGATACTGGGAATGTTAGGGTGCTGGGGATGCCACACCACAAACACATCTGTCAGAGGGAGGAGCCGTGAGGGTTAAATTAACTAATCCCAGCAGAACTCAGAGAGGAGTTCCACTTCCAAAAGCTCCATGGGGTACCAGCGTAGCCCCAGTAAAAACGAGGATGTTATTAATAATGCAGATTACAGCGTTAATTACGTGTCTTGGGGGGGCTGTGCATATTCAGGCAGATTTTCCTCCAAAACTCTTCCAGATCTGAGGAGTGCTGGGTGTCCCCTTTCCCTGCACCCCAATGGATTGTGTGGTTCTTTGTTCCATCCTGGCCAAATGGTGCCTCCCCAGCAAGGGCTGGGGCGCCAGCAGGGCTGTCCTGGGAGCCCAGGAAGATGGAACATCAAGCAGAGTCTCACATCTCTGAGCTCCTCTGACCAGATCATTTCCAAAACTCCTCACAAACACATCCAAACCTGCTGGGGCAGCACCAGGAGGGAGGGAGGTGACAATGCCATGGTCCCCTGGCAGCCTGGTGGTCACCCTGCTGTGCTCCCCACCCTGCAGGAGCCTTCCTCATCCCCTACACGCTGATGGCTGTTTTCGGGGGGGTGCCCCTCTTCTACATGGAGCTGGCGCTGGGGCAGTTCCACAGGACGGGTGCCATCCCCATCTGGAAGCGCATCTGCCCCATCTTTAAAGGTGAGAGAGCCCCAGCCCAGGTGACACTGTGACCCCAAAGCCGTGTCCCAGGGCTGAGCCCCATCCTGCTTTTCCCAGGCGTCGGCTTTGCCATCTGCATCATCGGCCTCTACGTCTCCTTCTACTACAACACCATCATTGCCTGGGCTCTCTTCTACTTCTACTCGTCCTTCTCGGGCACCCTGCCCTGGGCCAGCTGTGACAACCCTTGGAACACCCCTGACTGCACCAACTACTTTGGGAAGAGCAACGTGACCTGGACCAACTTCTCCAGGTCCCCCGCTGAGGAATTTTACACGTAAGGGCACGGATGGGGATGGTGTGAGCTGGGCACGCCCTGAGGGGGCTCTGGGAGCAGGCTCTGAGGTGGGAATGCTCCTGAGGAGCTCAAGGACTGCTTGCCTGGGGCTGAGCCTGCTTCCAGCCACAGGGGTCCCTGCCTTCAGGAGGAAGGTCCTGGAGATCCAGGAATCCGGAGGTCTGCATGACATCGGGGGGATCCGCTGGCAGCTGCTCCTCTGCCTCTTCCTCATCTTCACCATCGTCTACTTCAGCCTGTGGAAAGGGGTGAAAACCTCTGGGAAGGTGAGGAGGGTTCCAGCACTGCCCTGCCAGGGCAGGAGGGATCCATCACCTGGCAGCATCTTGCCACCCACCTGACTGTGGAAGAGGGAATGTCACCCCCTCCTCCTCAGCCCCTGCCCCTGAGGCCACCCCGAGTGACCCTGACACGGGGGTTTGGGTGCTCGGTGGTGCCATGGGGTGACAGCTGCCTCCCCCCAGGTGGTGTGGGTGACAGCCACCCTGCCCTACGTCGTCCTGCTCATCCTGCTCATCCGAGGGGCCACCCTGCCTGGAGCCTGGAGAGGAGTCGTCTTCTACCTGCGCCCAGATTGGGGCAAACTCCTGAGCACTGCGGTGAGTGCACAGTGGGACACCCTGCCCGGGGCATGGCAGCACCCAGAGCCCTCCAGAGGACACCCACCCACCCATCTGGGCATGGCAGCACCCAGAACCCCTCTCCAGGACACCCACCCACCCATCTGGGCATGGCAGCACCCAGAACCTCTCCCCAGGACACCCACCCAACCCAGCCCACGGGTCTGGCCCCACCACAGGGCAATGGGGCCCTTGTTCCCACAGAAACGAGGCGCCCTGGACAGGCTCTTGGAAATGTAAATCCATAATTGAATCACCCATCTCATTCTGGCTGGTTTTGTTTGTGCTGCGCTCCCCCTTGGGCTGACAATGGGCTTCCTGTGGGTAATTACCAGGCAGCACTTGAGAATTCTCATTAAAGGTAATGAGGGCCGTGCTGCCAGCACTGAAGGTGCCGGGCAGGGGTGGGCACGGCAGGCTCGGGGCTCCCCTCCATCCATCCCTGCTCCGAGCACGGGTGACACCGCTCAGCTCTGCTGCTGCTGCACCACCCCAGGGTGGAAATGAGCTCACTGCATGCCACAGCAGCTCCTCACCTCCCAGGACATCTCCTGAGGGCACGGGGCAGGCAGGAGAGGAGCTCTGGATGTGCCAGCACAGTCTCACCCCTGTGCCATGGGGTGTCCATGCCATTGGTTCTGTGGGGCACCTCCCAGCCCCATCCCAGCCCCAAGGACCCCCTGCCCTGCCCATCCTCCTGCTGTTTCTCCCTCCAGGTGTGGGTGGATGCTGCTGCACAGATCTTCTTCTCCTTGGGCCCTGGATTTGGAGTCCTCCTTGCTCTGGCCAGTTACAACCATTTCCACAACAACTGCTACCGGTGAGGGTCCATCCCAGTGGGCACGGCTGCAGTGGAGGCACATCCTGGCAGCTCCTGTGCCCCACTGCCATGTCCCAACAGCTCCTGTGCCCCACTGCCATGTCCCAACAGCTCCTGGTCCCCCTGGCTGCAGGCTGGGCATCTTTCCCCATTTCACTGATAGTTTTGGTGTGATGGGCCAGGAGAGGGAACTGGAATGGGGGATGGCCAGAGAAGCTGGAGTAGGGTGAGGCTGACCAGGAGTGGGGTCTCTCCCTTTTCTGCCTTCCAGGGATGCACTTGTCACCAGTGCTGTGAACTGCCTCACCAGCTTCCTCTCAGGCTTCGTCATCTTCACCGTGCTGGGCTACATGGCCGAGATGAGGGACGTGGAGGTGGAAGATGTGGCCAGAGATAAAGGTTCTCCTCCCTCCAGCAGCCTCTTCCCCAAGGGAATTCTCACCCCCAGGGAACAGCCAATCAAGCTGGTGTCCTCTCCTAGGGCCCAGCCTCCTCTTCATCACCTACCCTGAAGCAATTGCCAACATGGTGGGATCCACCTTCTTTGCCATCATTTTCTTCCTGATGATGATCACCCTGGGGCTGGACAGCACGGTAGGAGAGGGACAGCCCAGCTGTGTCCCCAGCAGGGACCAGGGGTGGCCGTGTCCCATGGCTGATAGTGGGATGGGAAGGGGACTTACGGCTGGGATGGGATGGGACATCCCTGCTCTGCCATGCAGATTTTATTGGAGAGCAGGACTGTCCCCACATCCCATTTCCCCACCCCATGCCAGCACTCCTTTTGCAGTTTGGGGGTTTGGAGGCCGTGATCACGGCCGTGATGGATGAGTACCCCCAGGTCCTGGCAGGGCGACGGGAGCTCTTTGTCCTCGGCCTCATCATGGTCTGTTTCCTGGGCTCCCTCAGCACCCTCACCTACGTGAGTTCCACTGGCACCACCCCACCCTGGCCCCCCACATCCCCTCCTTCACCCCTGTGGGGTCTGCAGCCTCCTCCTGCTGCTCCAGGGAGGGGCCTACGTGGTGAAGCTGCTGGAGGAGTTCGGTGCTGGCTGCTCCATCCTGGCAGTGGTGCTCCTGGAAACCATCGCTGTCTCCTGGTTTTATGGTAAGAAACTGCCTCTGGCATGGAAAACACCCCATGGACACCTACACAGGTGTGTGACCATGCAGAGGTGAGTAAATCCCAGACACTGCATCCCTTGTGTGGCTCCTGGCCAGGCTGGGATGGGAACACAGGGCATTGTGTCCCTGTGGATATCCCTGAACCCACATCCCCAGCAGGATCCCGGGGCTGTGAGGGCTCTCTCCTCTGGCAGGGATCCAGAGGTTCTCCCACGATGTCAAAGCCATGCTGGGCTTCACCCCGGGGCTCTTCTGGAAGCTGTGCTGGGTCGCCATCAGCCCGGCTCTGCTGGCGGTGAGTATCCATGGCCAAACTATGGATAAGGTCATCTCTGTCCCTCTGGACACCCTGCAAGACAGCCACTCCCCTCTGCTGCCCAGCCCCCCACACCATGGATAGCTCTCCTCTCACTCACACGAGGAGACCAAGCTGCCAGGAGAGTGGACAGAGCTGTGGGACCTCATGCCAGCCCTCCCCATGCTGCTGCTCCAGCCATGGGCACTGCCACAGCGCCCACAGCCCCAGGACCTCACTGAGAAAGGGAGCTGGAAGTTCATTTTCCAGCCTTTTCCACAGCTCCAGGGTAAAGCTGGGTGCTCACATGGGTGCAAGCTCAGCTTTGTCTCATCCCCCCAGCACACAGCATCCCTGGCAAGGCCGGCCACGGGTCCATCTCCCGTGTGCTGGGCTGGATCCATCCCTTTGAAATGCCAGCTCCCACGGCACTTCAAAGGCTGCCGTCGGCAGAGGGCTCTAATCTCACCGGATCTGCAGGAGAAGAGGCCTTGTGAGGATTAATTATGGCTCTAAGCGCTTTGCCCTGGTTATTAGGAGAGGAGTATTACCATCAAAGCACATAGCAAACGGTTTTGTTTCAGCACGGGGCTGAGCAGCTCACAGGGCTTGTTAGACAGAGCCCCCCAGCTCTCACCCAGCCAGGGGTGGCAGCCTGGGACATGTCCCTGTGGTGTCCATGCTGGCTGGGATTTGGGACCACAGGGGGAGCAGCAGGATGTGGATGGTGTTCATAGAACCATGGAATCACAGAATGGTTTGGTTTGGAAGGGACCTTAAAGGTCATCTTGTTCCATTCCTGATAACCTATGGAGTGAGCTGCCATCAGTGCCAGGGCTGGGGAGATCAGGGAATTATTTATCAGGTTGGAAAAGCCCTCTAAGATCAAAGAGTTCAAGCACTACCCAGCACTGCCAAGGCCACCACCCATGTCCCCAAGGCCCACATCTGCACGTGTTAAATCCCTGCAGGGATGGGGACTCCACCACTGCCCTGGGCAACTCTGCCAGGGCTGGACAGCCCTTTTGGTGAGGAAATTTTCCCTCATGTCCAATGCAACCTGGCACAACTTGAGGCTATTTCCTCTGGTTCTGTCCCTTGTTCTCTGGGAGGAAAGTCCAACCTCCGCCTGGCTGCACCCTCCTATCAGGGAGTTGTGGGGAGATAGAAAATCCTCCCTGAGCCTCCTTTTCTCCAGGCTGAGTCCCTTTCCCAGCTCCCTCAGCTGCTCCTGGTGCTCCAGCCCCTTTCCCCAGCTCTGTTCCATCCTCTGGACACGCCAGCCCCTCAATGTCTGTCTCGGTGTGAGGGGCCCAAACTGCTCACAGGACTCTGTGACTCTGCTCATTACAGTTCATAGTCATCAGCTCCCTCCTGGACCAGCCACCTCTGACCCTCTTTGACTACCAGTACCCCGAGTGGAGCATCCCAGTGGGATTCCTCATCGGAGCATCCTCCTTCATCTGCATCCCCCTCTACATGGTGTACAAGCTGGTCTGGACACCGGGGTCCCTCAAGCAGGTCAGGAGCAGGACAGACAGTCCCAGTGCTCCTGGGTGGGCAGGGACCGGGCAGGTGGTTGATGCCATCCTCAGCATCTTTGTTAATTAAATCCCACGGGGAGAGCTGCCTGGGAAGGGCTGGGAGGAGCGTGGCTCCAGGCAGGGAGGAAACGCGCTGTGTTTTGTGTCTCTCAGCGCCTCGCCGTCTGCATCCGGCCCGAGAAGACCACCAGAGCCCCCCAGGCAGAGGGGGTGGGCATGGCCCCCGTCCTGTAGCGCGGTGACACGGCCGGGGGACACGGGGACTGCTGTGGCTCCTTCCTTGGCACAGTCACGGGGCAGCTGCCATCGCCCTCCTCATCCTCACCACGGACCGGACCCGGCACCTCCACGAGCGCCCCGGTGGAAGCGGCACTGGCGGAGCAGAGCCCCGTTCTCGCTGCTGGCAGCAAAACCTGCGATCCACAGCGGGGAGAACGGGACCATCGCTGCGGCCCGTGGGCTGCGAGCCAAGGGGCCAAACGCCCGGGGTTGGAGAACCCCTAGTCCCGGAGCAGATGGAGGAATTGCCTCGCTCGGAGGTGCCCGCAGCCCCCCCGTGCATGTCTGTAGCGTTTGGAAAATAAAGCTGATGCCGATGCTCGGAGATGAGGGGGAAGGAGAGGAGCCGGAGCTCGCCGTGGTGTGTTCGTGGAGCGCCGTGCGGGGCTCAGAGCTCGGGCTGGGGTGGGGGACACAGGGGGCTGTCGCTGTCCAGACACGCCTTGTCCTGCTACAAAGATCCAGAGTCCGGCGGAGGAATTGTCCGAGCCCGGGTGCTGCTGAAGGAGCACCTCCTGCCGCCCCATCCCGGGGGATCCAGGGAATAGGCATTTGAAGAGGGAAAGTCCCGAATATATCTAATTTTAAACCCAAATCCTGGGTCGGGGTGAGGCATCCCTGGCCTGGTGTGAATCACCGTGGCTTCCCAGTCCCGCCGCTCCCAGCGCGGCGTCACCGTTCCTCGGTGTTTGGGGCGCACAAAACACCTAAAAGAACCCACGATCACGACAGCTTGGGGGAACACACAGGACTTGGGGGGACGAAGATGCCCACGGGGGTGCAGACGGGCGCGGGGTGGACGTGGGGGTCTCCCCCGGCCGGGCGCTGCCGTTCCCGGTGGCGTTCCCGGTGCCGCTCTCGGTGGCGTTCCCGCTGCCGTTCCCGGTGCCGTTCCCTCGCCCCGCTCCCCCGGAAGGCCGGTCCCGGGGCGGGGCGGGCGGCAGGAAGGGGCAGGGCCGGGCCCGGCTCACAAAGCCCGGCGGGGTCGGTGTTGTGTCGCGGCGCGATGGGGCTGGCGGCGGCGCGGGGCTGGGCGCTGTCCCCGCTGTCCCCGGGCCCGGCGGAGCGCAGCCGGCCCTACGCTGTGCTGCAGCACCAGAACCTGGGTGAGGAGCGGGGTTGCACCGGGTACAGCCCCGCCACGACCCGGCCGGGGGCTGGGGAGTTGGTCAGGGAGTGTTTAATTAATGTTCTTTCTCTTCTTTCCCGCCGCAGTGCTGCTGGGCAGCATCCTCAGCGCTCTGCTGCTCACCATCATCCTCATGGCCATCTGTGTCTACCGGCCCGTCCGGCGGCGATAGCGGAGCGGGACCCGCCGGGAGCATCAAGAGAATGCTGCGTTCCACCTCGTTCTTCCTCCTGGAGTCCACCATCCCAGCACCGCTTCAGCCCTGCCGGTTCTCCCGGCTGGTACCCAGCATCCTGGCGCTGCTCCGGTCCCGCCCGGTTCTCCCTCCGGTCCATCCCGGTTCTCCCCTCCGGTCCTCACCGTCCTGCCGCCGCTCCCGTCAGCTGCTAGGGATGCCCTGAGGATGCGAGTGTGGCTTTTCACCCCTCTCTGCTCGTGCTGTATCACATGGCTCCATCGTGATGTGTCTTCCAACAAAGGTCTGGCCGGGTGCTGGAAATCACCCCCTCCCTCAGCAAACGGACTCCTGGAGCTCCTGGGGGCGTGTGCGCAGCAAACCCGTCTGGCTCGGAGCAGGGGCTGGAGCAGCGCGCCTGCCTCCCAAATCCCAGCGTTTTGGCGAGGCTGATCCGAAACCGAGTGCTCCAGAGCATCCCCGGGGCGTGCAGGCACCCGGGGCCGGGGTTGTTGTCACAAGAACAGGGCGAGATTGGGGACACTGAGGAGCAGCTCCACGTGCTCAGTCACACCACGTCTACTTTTTGCTTTCTAATTAATTCAGGTCTTTGTTCGAACGCTGAGTCGTGGGGGTTGGACGGGGCTTGGAGCAACCTGGGGTAATGGGGGGTGTCCCTGTCAGGGCAGGGGGTAGAACAGGATGAGCTTTAAGGTCCCGTACAAAAATATTCCAAAGGTAAAAGCTCAGTGACCCACCCAGCAGTGGGTGGGGGGTCTGGTCTGTTCTTTCCTCTGAGCAGAAACACTGATGCATGACCCGATCCTGGTGTAGTTTTCCCTGGCCAGGCTTCTCGTTCCCAACATTATTTGCTTTAACTCCTGGCTAAAAAGCCCCAGATAGGCTCCCATCAAACCAGCCCTGCTGAACCTGTTGGGAACTGGGGTGCAGGTGAGGGATTCCAGCATGTGCTGGTCACTGTCCTTTTGGAAAAAGGAGCCTCCAAAGGTCTGCAAGCCAGGCAGATGTTCTGGAAGTGTTTGAGCTCCAGCCACACTCATTTTATGCAGTTTCAGTAACAAGTGTTTACACTGAATCCCACTTCCATACGAATGCTGCTATTTTGTTTTGCACTGCTATAGGTAGTAACTGGATTTTACTAATTATTACTTTGATATTTAACATAGGGGTCTTTTTCTTAGTAATTTATTTAGAGTTTAAAAATGTAACTCCCAGAACAATTGTTGTTGACCTGTTCTCAAGCCCTTGTGCTGCAGCTGAGGTGTTTTCCGTTCTCTTTGAAGGACACCAAGTGCTGGCATTGAAGAGATTTTCTTTCTGTTCTGTGAAATGACAGTGAGCCTGGCCTCGAACAGATGGAGCTGTTAATCCAAGAGTGAGGCAGCAAGGCAGCACTGTTCTGTTGCTTTCTGCTCTTCCTTTTGCTCACTGATTCCTGTGCTCCTGATTTTTCTGTCCTTCATCGCTGTGAAGCCTGGCCTGCAGCCTGTGCTGCTCATGGGGGTGGATGGTGAAGCTCCCAGCCCCAGCTCTGCATTCCTGGGAGCAGAATTCCTGTTTGCTCTCATTCCTCACTCCCTGCTATGCCTCTTTGTACAAATAAAAGGCTCAGTAAACAATCCAGACTCTTATTTATTCATGGCTGTGCTGTTAGTTATGAACTGGGCTGGAGCTCCACAAAAGGGTGAGGCTGTCCAGATTCCCACCTCTGGTCTCCTCATGGCTCTTATCTTGTTTTCAGTGGGATTGCAGTGCTGGGGGAAGCCAGGAAACAGGATAGCAGTGCTGGGGAAACGTTTCCATGGATGTTGGTCAGCAAGGAGCCATTTAACAGCACAATGGAAGCGCATCCTACAATGGCTGTGCAGTTTCCAGCAGCTCAGCTGTGAATCAAAACTCAGCCAAAGCAGTGTAAAAAGGGTTTCCAAATAAAGAAAATCATGGATTGCTGCTGTAAAAAGCCTTGAAATGGGGTCAAAAGCATAAAAAGCACATAGTGTTCCTTTCAGGAACTAAGTGTCAACTTAAAGAACTTTCAAAGCTGGTTGTAGCTTTAGAAGAAGCTACAGGTAACTCTGAGCTTCTCTTTCCTATATCAGCCTCAAGCTGCCTGAGAGAGAGGTTGGACTCTGTTACACAACAGTCTTGGCCTTACTATTAAACATTCTCAGAACCCTCTGCTCCTCTCTTACAAGAAGGTGCAGAGAGAAATAAACAGGGTTTCCTGCCTTTCATTGCCTTAATGTCTCTGTTGTACCCATTCTCCCTTTTCAAGACAGGGAGACTCAAAACTTGGCTGAAAATATCCAAAAAGTGGTTCTGGGGATTATGTGTCTGATTCACACTAAGCCAGAAGTACCTTGGAGAATTTAATAGATGATAATGTCACTTTAATGTACAAAAAGACAGATAATTAGTAAAAAAGGAAGACTCCAAATACAGTGTTAGAAAAAGTACCTGTGTGTGGTGTAATGTGCAGCACCTTTGGTTTTCCTTCCAGCACACATAGCATGTGCATCTTACAGTGAAAGGGTTAAGTCAGGCTTTAAGAGAAGCAGCACCTGGCTGAGGGAAGCAGGGCTTTCTAGATTTAGCTGGAATTGTACAAATGTCAAAGAAAGAGAAAGAAAGAAAAAAAAAAAAAAAAAAAAAAAAAAACCAAAGCAAATCCAATTTATTTTCCAGTCCCAGACTAAGAAACAGGAGCGTAACAAAACTTCAGCTGAAAGTGCTCAATGTTCTTTAGTTTAAATATAAACCCAGAACAAGTCAGCTTGAAAAATGCTATTTTTACCCCTCTTGTAACCTTTGAAATGCTCAGCAGAAGACAGGCAATGCCAGGCAGACGGGTTTGTAAAGGCAACAGCACTCTTTATTCCCTCTGGAGGAATGCCCACGGCTCCATCTCCTGCCTCCCCGTCAGGAGCTCAACACGAGGCTTGTTCCCTTCTCCCAGCTGTGACAGTCACAGGAATCCCCTTTGCAAAGAAATTAATTCCAACCCAGCCCACTGTCCCTGTGCAGGACAGTCCTCATTCCTGCAGCACCCAGGAAGCTGTTTTTAGGGATGCAAGTTGTCTCAGGGAACAGCAGCAGTGTGGAGAGGCCAGTCCCAGTGTACACTGAAGGAATTGTAATAGTTTCCTATGTAAAACAATGGATTATTCATTTAAAATAGGGTTCCAAGTTACCAACTGCCCCACTGGTTATGATCAAGTCCATTTTATAGTGATTTTATATTGGTTAATTAATAGTTGGTCACTCAGAACCACCCAGTTTAGCCTGAGGAACAGGAGCAGTGTTAGGAGCAAGCTCAGAGCAGCTGTACCAAAGGTTCCTCCAGCCCTGCCAGCCAGAGCAGAGGGATATTGCTCACATTTAACAACTGTAAGGCTTTCCTGTGGCTGTTCATCGTGTACCTGTGGAGTGCACTTGAGAGTCACAGTGTGAGTACTGTAAACACTGAGAGAAGTGCAGATAAAAGAGCTACAAAGATCCTGTGTGGCCAAAAACCTGAGGAAAGCTGGTTAAAACAGACCTAGGAATTGTTACAAGACCAGTTCAATGAGTGTAGGCCTAGTGGCTTAGTTTAAAATCAATAAAAATATTCAGGTAAAAAAATAGATGTATTCACATGAAGGATAAGCACTGGGGTTTTAAAAAGCAACAGACGTTTCCCTTGCAGAATTAAAACTTCTCTTCCAATGAGGACACACGAAAATCTCACCTGAATTCTTTTCCTGGCTGCATTTAGCACCCATACTCAGCCATGCACACCAAGAGATCCCAAAGAAGCACCTGTATTTATCCCTTAATTTCTTGCTGCCCTCTGACCAGGGGAACGAGCTGGTTTGGAATCACTGCAGGAACTGCTGCTGTATTGGACAGATGGTCCCATTGCAGCATCTAAAATTTTACTGGCTACTTGTTTTGTCCTTTTCCAGAAAGCACTAGATTAATCTAGAGCTTGGATGAGCTGTTCAAGTATAAAATTATCCCTCTTAAGCCAAAAATCTCAGTAACTAGAGGAGAGATAACCACATCTAAACAAAACTAACAGAAAACATCTGTCAGCATGAAAAACTACTGTGTGTGAGTGTATAGGCAGGGAGATGCTCTCCCATGAAACAGCTGGAAAAACAGGCAATGGCTTTGAATTATTGAGAAATAATGAAGCAGATGAGTATTTCTTTGGTAAGTAATGAAGTTTCCCTCCTGAACTCCCTATAAATCAGGCTTTCAAGCTTTACTGCAATCCTACATCCTGATGCAAAGCAAAATTTCCATCTGCTCTTCAATAAATAAGTTTAGATAAAAACATTTCCTTCAAAGCTAAGACTGCATGGTTGGGTCGCCAAATGTGGAGTCCTGGGATCTAGAACTCCCCCAAACAAAAATAAATCAGGTTTTTGCAGCTGATGCCAACTTAGAAGGCAGGTGAAATGTTTCCTTAAGCAATCCAGGAATGGTCTTCAGACTGACAGCTCTGAAAACCTCCAGTTTTACACAGATTTGGTCATCCCTGCTTCAGGAGGTCACTTAGGAGCTATTTTTCCACAAGAGAGAGCTGTAGAACTTGCTGAAGCTCTGCCTCTTCCTTTTCCTTACGCTGCTTCTCCTGTTCCTCCTGCTCCCGCACAGACAGCTCCATGGCAAGCTGCAAGTCTTTCTCAAAGCTGGAAGTTTCACTGGAGCTGCTGCTGTGGGAGTTCCTTGTTCTTGTCAGAAAGCTCTCCTGCAGTGCCCTGATAGAAAAGAACAACTCTGAGTAGTAAAAGAGACAGAGCCTGTCTCACATTCATTGCAATGATCCTTCCTGGCAACTGTTTCAGACTCACAAACCTGAAAATCTCTCCCAGAGGGGAGAAAACAGTTTGAGGATATGAGAGCAGCTGTTCCAACACCTGTAAAATTCCCAATGTCAAACCTGGATTTCTTTGACTCTTTCGTAGATACCAACAGTCATATTTTCAATAGGCTTCTAAAAGCATCCTTACCTGCTTTAAAGGATTTTCCATGTACAGAAGAACCCAGAAGATTCAGTTCTTGGTTTCTTTGCACTTAACTGCAGAAGGACTCCACAGACACCAGAGCCCATTTTTAAGTGTCCATTAAATCTATGCTTTTAAAGATTACATAAGGATTTTGAATAGAAAGAGCTGCCTTGAAGTGTCCAGGCTTTAATAACAAAACATTCAGAGGGATCAAATTCAGAGTTTTTAAGAGCAGAAGAGAATGACTGGGTTTGTATGTTGGATAAAGAATCTGCTGTGTGCACAGGCCAGCCCCACATCTGGAAAGAACTACACAACATAAACTAAGGAGGCCCAGTTTGGAGTTCTTCTTTCTCGGAAAAGTTGGAAGAAGCACAAGAAGAAATCTTGAGTTTTGTGCATTTGCTACTCCTATACACCAAAAAAAATTGCCAAATTGCTTCATGCTACTGCTTGGGGGTATGTTTGCTGTGTCACTACATGGTTTGATGTGAAAAAAGGTACTTACTTCTGATACTGCATATTGATGTCTGAGGAATATGCAACTTCTCCGTTGGAATGCACCCCCAATTCCTGGAGATGGGGAAAGAGACAATTCCACAGCAGTTATCAGATCTGCAGAGCAACTCACTGAAAGTAACCCACCTTTATTCCTTCTTTGAAATCCATTATTTTTATCTTCTAAGGTGTTAGAAAAACTGATCTTACACCGGTTTCTTTCAGCTCTGGCTGCACAGTCCTTGCCCAAGCTGCCACTGCACAGACCCCAGCACTCACATTATTTGGACCAGTGTCCAACAAGCTCTGCTGGATGGCAAACTGCATGATCTCATTATCCTCATCCTGCACGTGGATGTTCCTGCCATCATCCTGGATGTTGTAGGATTTGGGGATCTCAAACACCGACTGGTCAACCTCGAAATTAGCACCTAAGGAAGCCAAATAAAGTTAAAAAAATACACTGTGCCCTGTTTGGAACAAGCTGTAAGTGAAAAGATTCTGATGAATGTTTTTGCAATAGCACATGGCAGCTCCCCCTGTTCCATTCCCTGCAGTTCAGCTCCTTTCCCCTCTGTGCATTCCAGGGACAGGGGTGTAAAAAAGTGGGATCCCTGCACCTTCCCACCCCTCACCTGCATCACTCTGTGCACCTCCAGGAGAGGTCCCCTCAGCTGTCCTGCAGCCATTGACATTTTCAAAAGTAATTCGGGCATTCAGCACGTGAAACAGGGGAATTTCTGTAAGAGTACAAGATTTCTGTCAAAATGAGAACCCCCATTTGCTCCCACACCCACATCAAACCCTTACATGTTTAAGGGATATATTCCACAACAGCTTCCTATAATGACAAAGCACAGAGGAACTCACTTCACCAAGAAGGTGGCTTTAGTCATTCTCAATCTCTCTCCAAATCTCTTACTTTAAAATAAATTTTGCCAAATTTAAGACACTGAAGCTAAGAGGAAAGGGGCTGACAACAGATCATTCTCACAGAAGTGACATTATCTTTAAAATTATATTTCTAGATTGACTCCAGATGTACAAAATAATGTTTTAGGTAGCAGTGAGACAAGTAAAAGGCCAATGTGGGTTTTTTGTAAATAATACATTGCAAAACTAAAGGGAAAAAAAATGGACAAGATGTTACAATAAAAATTGCTAAATATTACCGATTTTGACAGGAAATCCTGGTGGAAATTCCAGAGTGATGAAATCCTTAAGTCTGGCAAAATGAGCACTGGTTCTGGCCATCAGGTCAATGATTGGAGTGACTTGTTCCATAAGAGACAAAGGGAACTCTTCACTCATCCACAAGGTTGCTTTAAATCTTAAAGACAAAGTGGGATAAAAACATCCTAAATTCACAGTTTAGGAACAGATGCAAAGCAAAACAGACAGTTGGGCAGTGACAGGAGGTTACTAACAAGTTACAGCACCAGCACCAGCCCAGATATTTGCTTTGACTCAGTGGAATTAAAAATACATTATAGCTGAATACTTCAAGATCTCTCTTTTGATTTATTGTGAAAACTGGGGGGAAAACCACACTGGTAAAAATGGTTTCCAGGGATTAGATAAATGAGAAGAGACAAACAAGAAATAGGTAAAATGGTATTTCTCACTTTTGTGTTCTAACAGTGACTTCCTTTGGTCTTCCTATGTCTCTGCCATTCAAATCAAATTCTGGGTTCAAGTATTCCTCCAGAGTAATATCAGTGGGATTGTTGATTGCAGAATACTCTGTTGTCCTGGATGTACCCTAGAAGGAAAGAGAGGAAAAAAAAAACCCAACCTAAAAAGTACTGAACTACATACTTTTAGTAGTAGGGGCTTGTAGTAGTGGCTACTACAAGGAACTTCTCATTTACCCTTTATGAAGTAACTCCTTCCCTATTTCAGACACAGTGACACACAGCCATAACCACCAGCTGTTATTAGACTGGTTTTACTGAGGTTAGAAATCTCCAAGCTTTTTAGAGACAGAAAAAAATCTACTTAGACACTTGAAAGCTGGAAAGCAGCCAGAAATACACACATGAGCCACACCATGTTCAGGCTCCAAATCCTTTATTAAAGTCAAAACTTTGATGGAGAATTTGAACCCAAAATCTCTAAATCCCTGTAAATGTGCAATGCCATCCTGACAGAGAGCCAGCAAATCCATTATCCACTGTTCTTTGGGAGCTTCTAAAGCCACGTGGAATCACGGAATGGTTTGGGTTGGAAGGGATCTTAAAGTTCACCTATTTCCAACCAAACAAAAACATCCTCAGGAGAAATGAAATCTTCATAATCAAAATTGCTGCCAAACTAACGAAACAAGAGGTGACTCCATACACCAGAAATTCCTACTGGCACAGTGACCTGTGCTGACATCAGACACTCACCTGAGCACCACATTCATGCTCCACTGTCCCCAGGAATGATTCCAGAGGGTTCCTGTCAGCTTCAGGTAACAGGAGGGAAAACAAAAACAGCCATTAGTATTAATTAGCAGTAAAACTGGCACTCAGGCCAGGCTTCCAACCCAAAGGGAAGTTGTTCAGACCTCCTATGAGCTTTACCAGGCAAGCCCAGGATCTATATCTGATGGTATAAAACAGGTACAACGCACAGAATAGAGCAAAGCTTTCCAGTGGTTTCTATGATTAGCAGACACTTTTATGAGTCCCAGTGCCTCAGCGGCCCCAGGGTAGGAGAATTTCCATATAAAGTTACTGGCTGATTGCCCTTTACTCTAATTCAAATACCAGAAGAAATTAGTAGACCAAAACAAAAATTCTAAGCAAACAAAGCCTCTGTGAATCTTGTGTCCATGGCCAAAGTGAAGTAAGGGCAGGAATACATTCCAGAGCAGAAAAGTGCAGCCTTTTAAAACTTTCAATACAAGAGAATTTCCTCATTTGTCTGCCCAGTTCTTCAAAGACAGAGGAGGTGTCAGAGAGCCGAAGGGTTCTGTTTATTCCACTTTTTCCTATGGGAAGATACCTTTATATCTCCTCTTCTCCTCTTCTGTTAAATGTTCTGTTCTGATCCGTGTGACCACGTTCACGTTGTTTGCCATGTAGACCTTACAAAAATACAGGGACAAAAACCAAGCAGAATCACGGGTTAAAAAAAAGTTCCCCAGTAAAACACCATGTACACAAAACTAACTGAATCAACCTCAACACCAGACAGGCATTTCCAAGAGATTTTAAGAACAGACTTTACCTTGGCTTCATAACCATTGACACCTTCTGATTTTTCTGTCCTCCATACCCAGAATCCAGATGTGGTTCTGACAAAAAGAGAACACCGCAAGTGTCTACATAGCAGCATTTCAACACAATCCCTCAGTTGGTTCTTCTAAATCTCATT
This sequence comes from Brachypodius melanocephalos, assembly GCA_013398615.1. Lineage (NCBI taxonomy): Eukaryota > Metazoa > Chordata > Aves > Passeriformes > Pycnonotidae > Brachypodius > Brachypodius melanocephalos. Next base: position 4,136,400 of record VZSR01003800.1, read on the forward strand.
TTCAACATTTGACAGATTATTAATCCCAGATATTCGGATAAATAGGTGTAGCCATGAAGAAAGACAAACGTGAGTCTGTTAAAAGACACACTGTGCACATTTACTTAAAGTATCCATGTGAGAGTTCACTGATTTGTTACCAAATCCAAGTTCTTGTCCATCAATTCTAGCAGTGGATTTGGGTAAGATGCAAATTTGCAGTGAGCAATTGACTCAATCTCAGAGGCCTTTTCCAACCTTAATGTTTCTATCCTGCTAATAGGATAAATTGAAGTTTTCTGCCAATGGTTTCTTTCAACTGGGAACTTTTTGCCAAGCAATATTTGACCAACCCAAATTCCTTTATCTAGCGATTTGTGAAGCTTAAAGTAATTTCAGACCTAGCCATAAAAGTTTTAATAACCACAGCTTTTGCGAGCTTGTCATTAAAGCTTTTTTCAAACACAACATCAAAATGTTCACTTGCTAAGAGAAACTCTCTGTTCTTACCTTTCAAAAGCAATGTTTTTGGTATCAAGGCACGTGCTGATGATTGGAGATGTAAGGCGCCTCTCCACATCTTTCCTCTTGGGCGTCATCGATCCCAGCGTCAAACGCTTCATGTGCTGGGAGATCTCAAACCTCTCTGTTGTGACAAACTTCTCATCGTGGTTGATCTCGATGAGCTCTGCCCAGCCACCAGTGTCTGGTAGGAAAAAGGCAACATTTCAAGTTAAAAAACTCAGCTAGTGTTCCAGGGTGAAAAGCTGGGGGTGTATTGTGTATCAAACCCGGGTCTTTCTGCACTCAGCTGGGATCAAACTTGGAGACGGAACTAAAATTATTTTTTACATGTAGGGCAGCAGAAAAGAAGGAGAGAAACAGTAAAATAATGAAATTTTAGCCCCGTCAACAATTTTTTACCTCAGATTTACTCAAAGCAAAGAAATTAAGTCATTGTAAAACAGTATCTCTATGAGACACGAATGTAAGCATAAAACCTTCATAAAACACAAGAGGCCTTTTTAGTGTAAAATCAGGATTTCTGACTGTTCTCACACAGTATTTGGGGATCAGTGGTGCAGACAGGTGAACTCTTTACCTTCTCCCTTGAAGATGACAGTCCTCCTGCCCCTCTCCCAGCTCATGTTCTCGAAGCCCAGCAAGGTGATGTCGACGCGCAGCTTGGCCCGGCTCTTCCAGATGCGGCACACGTCGCTCGGGCACACCCTGGAAACCAGGGGCACTGGGAGAAACGGGAGAAATGGAAAAGGAAAATGTGCAAAACAGAGGAAATGAACTCGAGCGCAGAGATTGCTCACTACTGGGAATGTCATTCCAGAGGTGGTGAGATACTGATCCTCTTTAGCTTTAAGAACAACCACCTCATGGCAAAAGCAGCCTAATTTAGAGATGAATATGAAAAGGAAGAAGGTATTTGTTCAGACTGGAAGGAGTTAAATGGCATAAACCCCATGCCTGATAGTCTAATAGTTTGATATTTAAAATATTTAGTCAGCTGTGAGGCCTAGTGTTCATTCCTTTCAGGGAGGAGCAGGTACTTCTCAAACAGCCAGTGCATCCACAGATGACACACAATCACTTCAGTCGTGGATGGCCAAGGACAGGTAAAAAACCCCCAAGAAAAGTCTTCAGCAATTGCAACAATGGCTAAATTCTCCACTACCAAAAACCAACCAACCAAAAAAAACAGGAAACAAAGATTAATTGTGCAACAAATGCACAAGAGGTCATTTTGAGATGGAGGAAAGGAAGATTCTGGGGAGCAGGTATTTCCCTGTCTGTGTTGTGGGACATTCGTAACTCATTTTTACAGCTTGGACTTGGTAACAAGGAGCAGGATTCTTACCCCAGCTAGTGAACTCCCATTTCATTTCCACATAAAAGTCAGGAGTCTGCAGAAGGAAAACACCTGATGAATACCTCATGAAATAGTTTGATATTCAGTGCAGCATTTCCTGTGAACAGTTCAGATAAAGGAAAAAAAAAAAAGGAAAGTAGAACTGGAGAACTGTAAGTGAATGCTAAAACTGAAATTGGAAGTAGCGAACAAAGGCACTGCCCTGCCCCTGCTGCTTTCTGGGGAGTTGTTCTTCCTTGTTTTACTGGAGGGGCAGTAATGCCTTCAAGATTCAGCCTCCGGTGTTGGGAGTACATGACAAAAGATTTAAATAAAGTCAAGGAAAAGCCTCCATGTCCCTCAGCACTACGGAATATGCAGCTTGGAACAAAACACAACTGCCCAGCTGATTGCAGTAGTTCACTTAACTGAACTACTGAGAATTGAACTTGAATGAGAATTCAAGCAGTGATTTCAGTCTGGAGTGAGAGTTGACACTCCAATAAATCATTACCTCGTTAATTTTCTGCAGTAACTCAGGAACTCCTCCGAGGGTCATGGAGGTCTGCTGGTAGTCCCGGTGCTGCAGGATCAGCTGGACCATCTCTGGATCGCCTGTGCTGACAGCCTCATGCAAAACTGAAAGAAACCCAGCCACAGCCTGACCAAAACTCCACATAAAAACAAAGAACATCTGCTACTGAAAGAATCGCCACCCCAGGTTGCTCCCCAGGCTGTCCTTACCCGTCCATCCCTGCGCGTTCTCCTTGGTCACGTCTGCCTTGTGCTGCAGGAGGACCTTGGCAGATTCTATGTAACCCAAGGAAACAGCCAAATGCAGCAAGGTCCGGCCCCGTGGATCCTGCTGGTCAACATCCTGTTGGTGTCCGAGACAGAGAAATAACACAGCTCATCAGAGCTTGCACAAACAGAGGGCTAATCCAGGAGTCAATATTCCCTGCCAGTCCCACGGATCTGCTCCCAAACTCTAAAGTATCGCCCTTCTGTGGGGCTGTCTCGCTTCCCCACGGGAATAAAAGGAGAAGCAGAAGGGGGCCTATGAAATGACACAAAAACTGTAGGGCAGGAGTTCTTGTTGATGCCTCTCATTTCTTTTTCTGTCGTTATTTCCCCTCTGTCTCCCCCCAGAAGGATCAGGAAGAGATGGGAGTTCTCGTCCGTGTGCATCACCCCACGGACAGCCGAGAGCGTGAGACCCCACAGAGGGCTTAAACTGTACAACAAAATGGGGAGAAAAGGGGAAAAAAAGGCAACAGGGCACACAACACGGATTTTGGACAGCACTTTTGGAAAGGACAGAAGCAGATGGTGTTTCACAAAGCACACACAGCACAATGAGGAGTGAGGGCATTCTCTACGAGTCACTAAAATAAAAAATAAAACTACACAGGCACAAATATCCAAAACATGCAAGCACAGCATACTCATACCTTACACATTTTTCACTATTAGCTTAGAGATTTGAAACAGAAGAGCATCTATAACTAAAGGAAAAGGGGAAAGTCAATAGCAGAATGAGAAAGGAAGGTTATTATGCACGTTAACAGCGTTATCTGACAGCTTCAAGTCAGGATATCTCACACAGAGTGGGAAAGCTTCACTTTAAAGCATCTTCTCTTCACTTCTCTTGGAACATTAATTAATTTGCTTCCCCACCTCCTGCAGCTCCAACACTGCAGCACCAACAGCCAAAGGGCTCCAAGGGTCCCTCCCCACTGTCATTGTTGCTGTTCTCTGGTCCCCACATTCCCAACCCCGTTTGCCACTCCAGCTGCAGCTGGGAAATGGCTTTGATCCCTTCACGCATCCCTCCGGCAGCAGGAAGCTCATCCCAAAGAAGCAGAGGGAAAGAGATCTTTGGAATACTTGGAAAAAAAAAGAAGGTGTTTAAAAGCAGGTAAAGGAAATAAGAGACACAGTCCATCTTCACACGCTGCTGGTTTCCACAGGGAATGGAGGGAGGAAGCAGCATTCCACAGGTGGGAGCTGCTGAGTGATCCCTATTTAACCACAAACTCTCACAGGTGTCAGAAATAAACACACAGGAGCAACATGCCAGTGAGGTTAAAGGTTTTGTTAATGCATAAGGTGACAGAAATTAGATAAAAAGTGACTGCATTCCAAAGATTCTCCCAAACCAGGGCAGGAACATGCTCTAAGCAGGAATTAGTAACTCAGGTGCACCGTTAGAGCTGCAGGTGACAGTCAGGAGGTGGCACAGCTGGTCTTGGGCTCATGTACTTGTGGTGTCAGGTATAATTAATTAATCAGCTCTGCTCATTAACTGTACCTCACTCTAGCCCCTGTCAGAGCTTTTCCACAGCAGCTCAGCCAGAAGGATTTTTGCTGCTCGAGCTCTGCTGCAGCTTTTAGGCTGTCTCCTTACGTCATCATGTCCCAGAGAGGGGACAGCTTTGTGTTTTCTACTCTCCAGCACGGAACAATGATCCATTTTTTTTTTTTTCACCAGAGATGCTGAAAACATTCCAACCAATAAGAAAACTCTGCCTCCAATCTTGGGCAGCGACAAATCTATGAAAAGTGATGGTGCTCAGCAAGGTGGGGGCTGGTTTGATGTCCGACTGCAGCAGCCACCTTTATTGCACATTGACTTCCCATTGAAACAAACACTATTTATCGCTTTAATAAATAAATTAACGTCCATCACATCTGCTCTCCTTGAGCGATTCCCAGCTCCTCCAAAGAGCTACTCTGCAGCTGCACTGGAATGCTCAGAGCAAAGCTTTACAGATGGGAAGCCAAGGTTTAGCAACTAACACTAAAAGTATATTCCTACACCTCATTACATCACTCCCACACCACAAATAAACAGGTAACGAAGCGCAGGGATCCCTCAAGCCCAGCGAACGATCCTGGCAGTACCACCAACGTGCCTCTCCCTGGTACAGCAGCGAGCGAGGACCACCAAGCCCCGCACTGTGGCACAAGCACTTTTGGGGCCACCAGGCCCCCCAGCAGCCCCCTCAGGGCCCGGGCCCCCCGTTACCTGGTCCTGCAGCTCCTCGTCCAGCCGCCTGTAGTCGTTATTCCAGACCAGGACGTGGAGGGGGAAGGCGCTGCTGGCCTCGCCTGGGGAACTCATCCCGGCACACGCCTGGGGAGGGGCAGCCAGAGCCCCTCACTCTTCCCTCTCTGGATGCTGGAGACCCCAAGTTACTCAAGCCCTGATCCTTTCAGCTTCTCGTCTCTCCTTGCACCCACCTGACCCAGGTGTGTGTGTGCGAGCCCGGGCCACAACCCCCTAGGCACCCTTCACCCCTCTCTAAGGGGAACCCCATGCAAAACCCCACCGCGGGGCTCTCCCCTGCTCCTGGTGCCCCTCGTAGTCCCCCGATCCTGAGGATCTCCTCCCGGTGCCCCCTCAGCCCCGCTCCCGGGGATCTCCCTTTTCTCACCCCCTCCGCCGTCCCCGGCCCTCTTCCCTGTCCCTCCGGGGACGGCTGGGACGAACCAGAGCGCGGCTGGAGAAGGGGGGTTCCTCGCGGTCCCCCGCACTCCACCGCCGCGGACAACCGCACGGAAAACGGAAGCTGCTCCCCCTCCCCCTCTGCGGGCGGACAGATGGAACGTCCCGTCCGCAGCTGTCCCATTGCCTTCCGCGCGGGGGAAGCGCTCAGGGCTGCCTGCTCTCACCCCGCCTTGGTTTCGCTCGCCCGCCCGCCATGGCGGGTGAGGGCAGGGCTTGCCTCACAGCCTCTTCTTCCACCAGGCTTCCAAAGCCCCGTCGCTCCCATCACCCGGGCGCAGCGGGCGGGCGGGCGCAGCCCCGGGCGGGAGCGCTCGATGCTGCGCTGCTGAACCGGAGCGCAGTTTAAGGCAGGCTCCGTGCCAGGAGTAAAGATGGCAGCACGGGCGACATGCGGAGGGGCACAGGGTGGCTCGGCGCGCATGTGCGGGGCCGGCCCGGGGCTGGCGGGGCCCGTTACCGGCCCCGCTGCTGCCGCTGCCGCCGGTCCCGCGATGGCGAAGCGCCTGAGGAGCAGCGAGGTCTGCGCCGACTGCAGCGCTCAGGGTAGGCACGGCACCGCCACCGCCACCGCGCGGGTTCGTCCCGCAGACCCCTCTCGGGCCGGGGGCCGCGGGGGCGCCGCTGGCCCCGGGGTGTCACCGCCCCGGAGCGGCCGCCGCTGCACCTGTGATGGGCCGGGATGGTTTGGATGGGAAGGGACCTTAAAGCTTCTCCCGTGCACCCCATGCCGTGGGCAGGACACCTTCCAGGCGCGCGGGTTGCTCCACGCGCCGTCCAGCCTGGCCTGGGACACTTCCAGGACTGGGATTTAACTCCGCGTCCGAGTGTCCGGGTCCCGCTGGCACCGCCACCCCTCCCGAGCCCGGGGGAGGCAGAGCCCCGGGGAATATCCTGTAGATCTCCAACGGCATGAAAGGAAATGTGGAGCTCCCCAGTTTAGGAAAGATGACAGAAATCCACCTTCCAGTCACGGGGCTGAAAGGTGGGAGGAGGGCGGAGGTTGGGATGTGTCACTGGAGGGGACCGTGGCTGTTTTGGGGGAGTTGGGAAGGCGAGAGCGGGGCTGGGTTCGGAGCCCTTCATCCATTGCCGTATTCCCAGGGTCTGGACAGAGTGAAACTGTGAGTTGTCCCACAGACGGGGGTTGGGTGTAGGTGTCGCAGACTTCCAAGGAAGGTTGTGCTGAGATGTCTGGAGACGCAGACACGCTGGGCTGACACGTATCCCGCTGCAGATCAGTTTGGGAGCTTATGGAAACAGATCTTGTCTTTAGAAAGGCTGTTGCATCTTCTGACCATCTGTAGTTCTTCTGCTCTTGTATCTAAAACTGTCCTGCTTTATTTCGTCAGCTCTGCGTGTTTGTTCTGTCTGTATCTTTTCTGTCTGTCTAGTTTTTGCTGTTTGTGTTCTGGGCAGGTTCTTCCAATATAATAAATTACACATGTACTGAGATGAATTAAAACACTGTAACGTAGATAACACTTGAATTGGCAGAAGATAGGATGTGGGAGAGTGGAGAACAACTTTTATTAAATCTGAGTTACATTTTTTAGAATGATAAAAACTCCAAATTAACTTCCAGGAAGTTACTTTCTTCATTTTACAGAAGGAATCCTTCCCTGTGAGGGTAGTGAGGCCCTGGCACAGGTTGCCCAGAGAAGGTTGCCCCATCCCTGCAAGTGTCCAAGGCCAGGTTGGACAGGGCTTGGAGCAATCTGGGATAATGGATGGAGTCCCTGCCCATGGTAGGGATTGGAACTGGGTGAACTTTAAGCTGCCTCCAACCCAAACCAGTCTGGGATTCTACTTGTATCCATGTAGAAATTTGATTTTACAATAAAAGGAGCTGGTGTCTCTCAGGCAGGCAATTGTCTCTATCACACAAGGCAGCCTATCTATGCTTTTACACATCAGGTGTGTTCTGACTCAGAGATAAAGCTGTGTGAATTGTGCTCCTTAAGCTCCTCGGGGTGTCAGAATCACTGTTGGGGTAATCCTATAACCCAGCCTTTTATGGTGACATTAGAGCATTTCCAGGTCTTTATTTATTTACTAGAAATCCACTGGCTTATCCGCGTACATAAAGAAATCTTAATTTAATCTTTTTGTAAATAAGATGAATCCACCCCTTCCTAGAGCTAAACCAGAGGGTTTGTCAGTGGGTGCAGAGGGGCTGTGTCAGGAGACCTGGGGGCTGCAGCCTTTGCACCACCACCTGCATTAATTAGTGCTTCCCCTGGAACCTCATCAATGCCCCCTTTGTCTGTACGGCGGAGCGTGGAGGGTTTTTCTTTGACACGGGGGTGATCTTACAGGAGCTCTTGTGCTGCACTTCCTATCCCGAGGCAGGAGCTCAGTTCTCAAACCCACAGCCGGGCTTGTCTCCATCTCACGCTTCCTGTTTTTGAACCACCCTGCAGGTTCCTGAAAGCGCCCGCCCGGCCCTGCAGCTTCTCCACAATTGTCTCTTGTACCGAAACCAGCGAGGGCAGCAGGGCCAGGCTGTGACCACCCCTGTGCTGGATACTGAGGCTTCTCAATTGCTTTGTCCAGCTCTGGGCCCCTCTGTCCAGGATGGACGTGGAAGGGCTGGAGCATGTCCAGGGAAGGGTCTGGAGCACCAAGAGTGGCTGAAAGAGCTGAGAAAGGGACTCAGCCTGGAGGAGAGGAGGCTCAGGGGGGACCTTGTGGCTCTGCACAGCTCCCTGACAGGAGGGATGCAGTTTCCTCTCATCCTGTCCCTGTTCCCTGGGAGCAGAACCCCAGGGAATAGGGACAGAACGAGAGGAAACTGCATCAAACTGTGCCAGGGGAGGGTCAGGTTGGACATCAGGAGGAATTTCCTCATGGAAAGAGTGGTCAGGCATTGGAAGGGGCTGCCTGGGGGAGTTTGGATTCCCTATCCTTGGAGGTGTCCAAGGAAAGCCTGGATGTGGCACTCAGTGCTCTGGGCTAGGTGACAAGGGGATGATCAGTCACAGGTTGGACTCGATGGTCTCAGAGGTCTTTTGCAACCTCAGTGATTCTGGGATTCTCTATATTTTGGTACTTAAAAATATTCTGATCAAGTCCATAGTTAGGTCTCTTAAAAATTATTCAAATTCCAGGACAGACACTTCATTGCATTAAATTTAAATCTGAAATATCCAGGGGCATTGGGTGTTGAGGTGGAGGTAAAGAAAACCCCCAGTGCTGACTGTTGATAATGCAGAGCAATGCTCACAAACAGCCTGGGAATGAGCAAGGGAAAGAATCCCTAAGGATCCCATCTGTGTGTGATGAGGTTTTCTCTAACAAGAAGGGACCAGGCTCATTAATCTGGAAGGCTGCCTCAGTTTGGGTCATTAGGTTGCCATCAATGCATCTCACTCCATTGCTATTCCTTTTCTTCTTGGAAGTCAAAGTTGATAAATAATGGAATGATTTAACAATGAGTTCTTGTTGTAATTTGTTTTTTAACAGATTGTTTGGGTTTTTTTGTCTCACCTGCTTTAATTTGGCTCTGGGTTGGGCTGGTTCTGGTGGGTCAGGAGATGCTCCTGTCGCTCATGGCTCGGACAGGTTTGCCTGGATTGCCTGCAGCACACCCAGATCATCAACTCTGCTCAGAAACCACAGCTGTGATCACATCTCATTTGCAGGGATTCAGTCCATTCGTTGCGTGGGTCAGAGGAGACTTTTCCATATGATGCACCGGTGCTCAGATGTGTTCTGACAGGACTCAAAATTTCTCTAATCGGATACCAGGCTCGCCTTGCACTCGCTTATTTGGCCTCAGACTGATCTCTGCATTTGAAATTAAGATTTTTCCAAAATAGAAGAGATCTTGATTTTCTTTTTTGTTCTCCTGGGATGTGCTAGGTCTGAAGCTCTGGCTGCTCAGTTGCCTGTTCCTGCAGGGTTCTGGCACGTTGAGTTTCACGGGTCACTGACAGAAATTGGAATTTCTTCTGGAGACTGAGCTCTGAGCAGCCGAGGGACCTGTTTGGTGTCCTGTGGGCATTTATTGTTTCAACCTAATGTACCATTCCTACTTGATTTTATGCCTTTTGATGTTTGAAGCTACGTAATAGCTCATATATATTATTTACTACTTCACTTCCCATCAGTTTTCTCTCTGGGCTGTTTATAAGATGGTTCAGTTTGGATCTGGTGAGGGATGAAGTTATTTTGCTTGAGAATTTTGGATTTTATTGAGCCTTTGGTTTGGCACATATGTATCCTTCTTTATTATGACACTCTTGTGTGTTTTTATTATTTAAAGTGGAAATTTAAAAGATGTTGTTATAATATAGAACTGAAAACTGAGTAGTAGGGGGGAAAGCCTGAGTGCCGTGGCAGCTTTATGTGTGTGGATTTGGCGTTTTTGAAAAGGATTTTTTGACAAAAAAAAAAAAAGGGAGTTTTTTCAAAGAGCAGGCTAGGCACTGTTGTTTGGAATACTTTTGTGGGAGTCCACAAAATAACAAAGCACTTCAAGGTGGTGATAAATTCAGTGTCCTGTTATGTTTAGAAGGGAAAGTATTTTCCCAAGAAGAACTGCAAGCAGTGGGGCTTTTTCCCGAATTTCCGCTGCAGATCTTGTCACTGTCCTTGGAATCCCACATCCCCCATGAGTGCCAGGACTGGTGTTTCCCATTTTTCCCAGCAAGGCTGTAACATTCACAGGCTCACCCAGTGGCTATGCAGGGAAGGTTAAAAGGCAGAGCTGCTCATTTTAGACTTTGCTTTTTCAATCCAAGGTTCCTGTGTTCTAATGGATGGCTTCTTTTGCAGATCCTTGCTGGGCATCCATAAACAGGGGGATCCTGATCTGTGATGAGTGCTGCAGTGTGCACAGGAGCCTGGGCCGTCACATCTCCCAAGTGAGGCATCTCAAACACACCCCGTGGCCTCCAACACTGCTGCAGGTACAGAGGAAAACTGTTTTCCCCCATTAAAATCAGATCTGGTGATCTTTTAATGTAATTTAAATCATTAAACCTTTTTTTTTTTGAGAGGGCTGGTCCTTTTAAGCTTCTAAACTTTGTTTTTCTAAGTTATTCTCGTTCTCATTCAACTTTTCTTTCACAATTCTGCAGTACATCTGCTTCAACCTGAATTTTCTTTTCACTGGAGGTGCTGTTGGGAAGAGCAGAGAATTTTAAGGGGGTTCTCACTGCATTCCACGTTGTAACATCCTAAGCACGTGCCCAGTTATGATATCCCCACATGGAGTCTGAGAATCTGCTGGCTTGATACCTGCTTGAAAATAATTACAGACAGTTGGTTAGTGCAGCCAGCAGCCAACTGTCTGTGTGTTCTGGCTTTCAGATGGTGGAAACTCTCTACAACAATGGTGCTAATTCCATCTGGGAACACTCCCTGCTGGACCCTGCCTCCGTGATGAGCGGGCGGCGCAAGGCCAGCCCGCAGGATAAAGTGCAGTAAGTGGGAAATGCAGAATTGTTATCTTAAAGAACTGGGATTATTTTATTCAGCAGTGACAGGGCAACAAGGAATCCATAGGAACCTCTGTGTGTTTGGTAGTTATTTCTTTTCTTTTATTTCCAAGTATTAATTTTTTTGAATTTATTGTAGAAATAGGAATACGGTGCTTGAATTCTCTGAGTTATTGATTCCTGTTGAATAGTGAGGACCTTTGCTTGCACTTTAGTCAAAGAACTTTTCTTTGTCGTATGTTTCAGTTAACTGAATGCTGCCAAAAAAATGGAGTTTGGTTGAGGAATTAAATAAAACTTTAGAGATTTTCATCCCTGACTTTGGTACTTCATTTAAAAATGTAAATAACTGTGTAGAGTAAATACAGATCTTAAGTTGGCATGATTTTAAAGTCTGTATTTCTTTTAAGAAACAGACATCACATGCTACAGTCTGCAGATATCTGATGGTTGTAACAGATGTTTTCTCTGTATGGTCAGACAATCTGCACTGGGTTTTTTTTTAATGAAAATATTTTTCCATGCCTAACTTTGCCACCAGCAACATGCAGAGCTCTGATTCAATCTTCACTTGTGAAATTTTTCTTCTTCTGGAGTGTCTGTATTACTTATGAAAGCGCTGATATTTCTTTCCTTTCCCTTCTTGTTGCCTGGATTTGTCTTTGCAGTCCCAACAAAGCAGAGTTCATCAGAGCTAAATATCAAATGTTAGCGTTTGTGCATCGCCTGCCATGCCGGGAGGATGACAGTGTCACTGCCAAGGATCTCAGCAAGGTCAGTGGCTCCTGGGACAGCACAGGCAAATCTCACTGACTTCTCTTGGTTGCTTTTGGCTTAATTGTTTCTGGTTTTCTGCACTATCACATAAATCAAGAAAGCTTGACTTCAACTTGAAGCCCCTTTTTTGTGGTTATCACTGGAGGTGATGATTAAGAGGCATTAATTGAGGTGAACTTGGAGAAAACCCTTTACACAAAAGACCTGTAGTGAGAACTCTGCATACTCTTGTTTCTCAAAGCATGGCTGGAAAACAACTGCTGAATCACGGTTGTTGCTGCTGTGTTAAATATAATTCTGCTTCTTTTTCAGCAACTCCATTCCAGTGTGAGGACAGGGAATCTGGAGACCTGTTTGCGACTGCTCTCCTTAGGAGCTCAAGCCAACTTCTTTCATCCTGTAGGAACACTTTTTTTTTTTTTTTTTCATTATTTTCATATGCAATCAATTCTAGTTCATATTATTTGTATTCATTTCAGCTGATTCATGTTATATTTCCATCTTCTACTCAGACCTGTTGGTTAAGTAGATATTTTCCCTTCACCTCTTGCAGGAGAAAGGAAACACCCCGCTGCACGTTGCTGCTAAGGCAGGACAGACTTTGCAAGCAGAACTGTTGGCAGTTTATGGTGCTGATCCTGGCACCCAAGACTCCAATGGGAAAACTCCAGTTGATTGTGCAAGGTAGGAGCCTCTGATGTCCATAAATCACACATAAGATATGTTTCTTATATGATATGTTTCTGTCCTGAGACAATTTGTCTGTTAAATGCTAATAATACTTTTCCAGAAAGAGTGAATGAATAAAATGAGGAATAAGTATTTTCGTCAGATCACAGCCTGTGTTCTGGGTGCCTGAGACATCAGCTATGATGCCAATGACACAGGCTGTGCCAATCCAGCAGCTCACAGGAAATCAATTAGAGAAGAGTTTGTGCAAATTCAGCCTCCAGGAGTGGGGTTAGCTCAGGAGTTGCTGTAGGAATGTCCCAGATGGGTTGGGGCACACGGGGTGGAACTGGGCTGTGACTCTGTGATGGGTTGATGCATCAAACACATGCAGTGTTGGCTTGTACCAAGTCTGTTTCTCTGACCATTTCTGTGTGTCACTGACTGCCCCCTGTCCCTGTGTGTGAGCAGGCAAGGAGGGCACCACGAGCTGGCAGAGAGGCTGGTGGAGATCCAGTACGAGCTCACAGACAGGTTGGCTTTCTACCTCTGTGGCAGGAAACCAGGTGAGCACAACACCTACATCCTCAGAGCAGTCACTGTCACTCACAGGACATTCAAACTGTGCTTTTTGCATCCCTTCCAAATATTCTAATGTTATATAAATTAGACAGAACCAAAGACAGTGTAAGGTGCATGATTAGGGATGATGCATTTAAAATTGGGATAAAACTGCAAGGTTTTAAATAGACATCAATTAAAACCAAAATTCCTTCTTGATTTTCCACAAACACATGTTCTTTATATACTGTAGAAACTCTTCCAAGTAGTTTCTTCTAATTGAAATGCAACAGCAGGGGACTGTTCTGTTAAGTGGGTGCCTTTTGAACACAAGGACACTTACAGATTTGTAACAATAAAGGTACCTGTGTTAGAACTTAATTTTCTTTTTTAATGGAGTTTCAATACAACTGATAAGCCTTAATTGGAATCTTTGATAAAACCTGGAAATCATGGCATGAGCCTTCTTTTATAAATTCCTAGTTGCCTGTAACTGGAAATTGAGTAATTAATTACATGCAAGATAAATTATTTAGTGTTGCCTGATGCTTATTATTGAAAACTGTAGGGCAGTACCAACCTAGTAAAGTGCAATTTGTTTTCAACTCTAGAGCACAAAAATGGGCAGCACTTTGTTATACCTCAGATGGCAGACAGGTAAGTTGCTGATTCCATCACGTGTCTGAAAACATCAGAGTTAAAAAAACCCTAATAATTAAGTTTTCTTTCCTTTCTGAAATACCTTTTAAGCTTGTTGCCGTTTGAACTTTTTTAATGTGTGCCTGTGTTAGTCTTGAAAGCGTTTTTTCATCAAAAGAATACTGGGATATCAACAAAATCAGGAAGTTGTACAAGCTGATTGTATTTATCAAAATGCAGGGAGAAGGTGAGACATTTCTGGGAACACACATGGGGAATTCCTAGGAAACAGATTGTGGAAATAATTTAAGGACCAATTGAGTATTTTCCTGATTTTTGTAATGTTTTTAGCTTTTGGTTATGATCAATGAAATCAGATTTGTATAAGAAGCATCAAGTACTAATTTTAAGTTCCTGTTCCTCTTTTATTGCTGTGCAATTGGAAATAAGACGGCTGTAAGTAAACCACTGTCCAACCTCCTGCTTGCAAAATTTCTGGGAAAAACTTAAGTAACTCAAAAATTGGGTGGGTAAAAACCTGTGGGTATTCATATTTCAAGGAATTTTGGGTATTATTTCATATTAAATTTAAAAATTGTTGTGAAAGAAAGCTTAATGATATTCCAATTGTGATATTATAGTAGCAATATTAATAATGTCAGTGTGTTAAAAACAATGCTAAAAGTACTGAAATATTGAGGGCTTTAAGATAAAAGTGGCATTTTAATCACTGAGTTACCAAAATGTAGGATTTTTATATGCAGAAGCCATGAAATGCTGTAGATGTAATGATCACTTCTTGTTTTCATAGCAGTCTGGATGTATCAGAACTGGCAAAAGCAGCCAAGAAGAAGCTTCAGTCTGTAAGTAAAACTCCTTTTCTCCATGTGGCAAGCTCTGCACTTCGTCTCTCAGGCTCTCTGGCACAAGTATCTCTTGACCCATCTGCTGTAGGAACAGTTTGAAACACACAAGTATTTTGTGAGCCTTCACTGTTCATTGAAGTCCACATCTCCAGTGGCATTTGGGACCTCATTCCCACAGTGCCTCTGCCTCACCCCAAACACAAAAGGTCTTTTTGTGGTCAGATGAGAGAGGAAAAAACAATCTATTGACCAGGAAAGGAGTGTAGAACAGGGTGGTTGTCTCTGTACCTAGAGATGGGGCGGTCATACGTGTCTGCTGCCTGTGCGGGCTGAGAAAGGAGCATTTCTACGGATTATAGAGGCTGGAGAAAAGAGCAGAGTTGTGCTCTTACATTTCCTCTGTTATCAGAGATCTTACTGGGTTTCATTTCTTTTTGAAATGTCATTATTCTCCTCTACCCTTAGCTAAGCAACCACTTGTTTGAAGAACTTGCCATGGATGTGTATGATGAAGTTGACAGAAGGGAAACAGATGCAGGTGAGTGGGACTTTCTGGAATGAAATAAAACAAATCTGGATTGTCACTTTACATACAAGATGCCAATCCAAGCACGTGTTCTGTTCCAGTGCTTCTGTATTCAGCAATTACTGCTGAGGGGAGTTTCTTTGTCTTGCATTGCCTGAAGGGGATGTTAATTGAAAAAATCCTGTGCTTTTCACAAAGTAGAGAACCCTCTGGGGAAAAGCTTTCCTCTGAATCGATTGTGTTTGTGTTTGAAATTGCAGTCTTTTATTTGACAAAGAAATACTGTCAAGCAGTACAGGAAGGTTATTCCCTTTTTTTTATTATTATTTTTTTTTTATTCTTTTCCTCTGGAGCAGTTTGGCTTGCTACTCAGAACCACAGCACACTCGTGACAGAGACCACTGTGGTCCCTTTTCTCCCTGTAAATCCTGAATATTCCTCAACCAGGAATCAGGTATGAAATCTTGATACTATAAAAATAATTTAATAGCCCGGGTAATTAAGTAGGCCGAAGTAATATTGCTTTACTGCATTTCATTATTGTAGAAGAGTTGCATCTACTTGGAAGGAGGTAAAATAATTTCACATTTCCCCTTTAAATCACATTTTTTGCAATAACTGTAATTGAACTGTCAAGTCCAAGAGTGTAGTCTTAGTTTTTCCTGGGAGCTCTGCTGTTCTTCTCATACAGGATGTACTTTTTCTTTTCCTCTGCATTATTCTGTATTTAGGGAAGGCAGAAACTGGCTCGATTTAATGCCCACGAGTTTGCTACACTGGTTATAGACATTTTAAGTGATGCCAAACGAAGACAACAGGGAAATTCTCTCACTGGTTCCAAAGGTGAGTGAGCTTTTCTTGTCAGCTCCTTTGCAGGCACTTCTTTAGTAGTTTAATCACTCCCAGAGCTCTTCAGCAGAGCTGAATTATGAGAGAGATCTGTATGTTATTTTCATTTTTTTTCCCCTCTGGAAGGAAAAAAAAAAAACAAAAAAATCTTTTCTAACTCTTAACATTTACCTGTATTTTTTGCCTGCTGACATCCATTTGTCCAGTGTAATCTGTTGGGTTTTTTAATTTGTATGAATTTTATTAAGCTGCTAAACAAGTCTCACCACTTATATTAACTTGCCTAAACACTTAGAAGAAATTAAAAGACAAAACCATAAAACTTTAAAGTTTTGGACAGTAATCATTCATTCCTCCTAGGTGGATCTAAATTAATTTTTTTTTCAAAATATAAACTTCCATTTGTTCTCCAGACTACTTACTAGTATGTGTTTTATGTGTTGATCTGCAGAAAATGTGGAGCTGGTACTCAAATCCATCAGCAATCAGCACAGCAGTGAAAGTCAGGACAATGACCAGCCTGATTATGACAGTGTTGCTTCAGATGAAGATACAGATCTGGAAACAAATGCAGCTAAATCAAACAGGCAGAAGGTAGGGTTGAACTAGTGATACACTCCCCAAGTGTTATTCATAAAGGTAATGTGCATAAATTATCAGAAAAAAATAATATTTAATTAATTAATTTTGTAATCATGTCTCGGTCTATGAACTTTCTAAAATGAAATGTTGTTTCTTAAGGAATTTTTATTGTTAAAAAAAAAAAAAGGCTTCTCTAGATAAGTAATGTGTATGGCTGGAGATAAGATACAGATTTAATTGCATTGATGAAATAATTGGATCGGTCAAAAAGCTCTGAATCAGTAATTCCATGGTATTTCACAAATATTTACTGCCTCCTACTGAAGAAATACTCACAGCAGACCAACAGCGTCCAAGTGAGTTAAACCATTCCTGGAATTAGGCAGAATGGCATCACAGGGCAGTAAAACCTGGTGGTTCTATTTTAATCTTCCCTGGCATATGCACACTGGATGTTTAGCAGTCTGTCTTTTATAATTTTGCAGTTCTTTATTGCATTTTTTTTAAATCCTTATAAAACAGTATTTTATCACTGAAATGCTGATGGAAATGTTTTTAGAGGAGCTAAGAGCTAATTGACATCAGATTGCTTTTCTGGAGGATTTCAAATGATTCTGGTTAATGACTCTTACTAATTTAAACTTCATTTGAACTGTGATGCCTTTAAAGTAAGTACATGAAAAGCCATTGAAATCTCATGGTCTTGTTTTCTTCTTCCTAATGGTGTAAGTATTTTTCTCTTCCTTTTCCTAGAGCTTGGATTCAGACTTGTCAGATGGACCAGTGACAGCCCAGGAATATATGCAGGTTAAAAATGCCTTGGTGGCTTCTGAGGTGAAGATTCAGCAGTTAATGAAGGTGAACATCAACCTGAGTGATGAGCTGAGGATTATGCAGAAAAAGGTAAGAGAAGAACCCCTCCCTCCTGCTTTTGGAGTGTCTGAAGCTGTCAGAGTAAAACTGCTGGAACCGAGGAGGAGATAATCCGGTATTAGGATAGTGGGAAAACTCATTTTAAAGTGGAGCTGCTTTGGGGTCGGACATGAGATTATAAATATGGATGGAACTGTTTGCACCTGAGGCTGAGCTAATTCAGCAGGTTGGAATATCCTTGTCTGTTAAATTCCAACGTTCTCTTCTATTCTGTTGGACTGGTGAACACTGGGAGATCTCAGGGTGTTTCCTTGGTCTTTCAACAGCTTTTACTGGTTTCAGCATTTCTCTTGCATCAATTGAATTAACTTTTCACTTACATTGAGTTTCTGTAGACAGATTTAATCCTTTAGGGTTAAAAAAAAAACAAACAAACCTTTGGGGCCTATGAATTAATGAGGCTTTAGGATATTTATGTGGTGTAGCAGAAGGGAGATCCTTGCTGTCCTGAAGTTTTTCTTCACTGCATCTTTTCTTTCCGATGTGTTAATATAGCAAACTTGCTCCAAGTCCACAAAATAATCAGAATTGGTGCATTTTTACTATCAAATAAATACATAATAAAAAAAAGCTTTAACATGCTTTCTTCTTGGCTTCTTAGATAGCAGCAGCTGATGCCTAATTTTCATAAGCTAAGCTCTCTCCTTGCTTTGCAGAGCAAGCTCAAGTGCTGCCTCTGGTGTCTGTCCCGCAGTTCTGGCACTGTCAGATTTCACTGGCCTTATGTTAAAGTCTTCTAAGTGCCTGTATTGCTGCTGCAATGGATCCCTTTGCTTGGAAAACTTGTGTTGGCAGTTCCTTCCCCCACAGCCTCATTCTGTCCCAGGATTCCTGTGCCAGTAGAGCCAGGCTGGAAGGAATGGATCGTGTGTTTTGAACTACAGCAGCCAATTTTAACATCTAACTTAGTTTATATCCCTGCAGCTGCTGGAAATCAGCACCTAAATATTTCCAGATCTGAAACAAAGGTGTTTCTATGCTTGTACCAAGCAAGTCAAGTAGATTTTGAAAAAGAAATGAACCCCCAGCCAGCAGTACCTGCATTTTCTAGTACAGCAGACAAGCGAGTGTTTTTGCCACTTGCTCTTAGGAAACCAAATCCCACTGCTAAACGTTTCTTTCAGCTCCAAACGCTACAGAGTGAAAACACCAACCTCAGAAGACAGGCCACAACCAATATCTATCAGGTGCAAAGTGGTTCTGAGTACCCAGACCCCAGCAGCAATTCCTCCCTAAAGCGGCGCCCGTCGGCCCGGGGCAGCAGGCCCATGTCCATGTATGAGACTGGCTCGGGGCAGAAACCCTACCTGCCCATGGGGGAGGTCACCTACCCAGAAGAAAACATCACCAGGCTGCAGCCCTTCCCTCCACACGTGAGTAAAACTGCTGCTGCTTCTGCATTGCCTCCCTTGTTCAGCTTTCCTGTCTCTTCCAGCGCTGCTCGTTCACTCAGCTTCTGCCTCAGAGGGAAAATAAAATAACTGGGGGAATAAGAGCTGTGAGAATTGTTCATGTTTGCTGTATTAACATGTCTGCAGGAGCCTGGTGGTTTGAAAAGCAGAAGCTGTAGCAGTTCTGGGATATGTAAACTGGAGCTTTTGGCTTCTGCTGAGCTGAAGCCAAACTATAGATATTAACTATATATGTATATAATATGTTAACTATATATGTATAAAATATCAATATGTAATTGTCTGAAAACCAGGAAGGGAGGGGAAATAGTATTTCAAGAAGGTAGGTAAAGTTCATGTATTTCTGGAGATAAACACGCAGGTGTCAATTTGTGGAACTTCACAACCACCTTACAGAAATTAAGTAAAATTGAAACATTTTTCCCAGACAACCAGTTTGTTATTCTGAGTTTGGAACTGGAGGCTGGAGGTGGTTTAGATCTGCCAGTCAAGCAGATTCTTCTGGTTTAGTATTTTCCTTTGTGATGTGGAGAGGGAGTTCTCTGTTGGCCAGAGGGATTTTGCAGTGAAGGTGTTCACAGTTTACAGAAATGACCCAACACACACCACTGCATTTAATTAACAAGTGCATTTAATTAATTAGCACCATTAATTTTTTGTTTCACCTTCTTAGATTGCCCTGTGGGCTGGAATACAGGACAGTATCTTTTAGATACACATTTAAAATGTGTGGATTTTTGACAACATCTTTCCCTCTTGGTAGCAATGTCTTGTATTTCCTTCCAGTTAAATCATTAAGACTTTTAATATGTATTTTGAAGTTACCTTTGGCGTGAGAGAGGGCACATATTCCATGCACATTCCACAGAAGATGGCTGAATGCACCAAGGGAATCAGTCCCCACCTTCAATTAAATTAATTTAAGCTATGAAATCTGGATCATTTTAAATTATATTGTCGTGTTGATATGATGGCAGTTCTGGTAGCAAAAAATGTCAGAATTCATTTGTGTGTGACAAAACGTGCAAAATGTGACAGTGCCTTGTATCGGTCATTTGGGTGGAAATTTGGATAGCAGTAGCAGTTCTGAAGCATTGATTTGTTTTGTGGAGTTAGTTCATTTGGCATGTGGTGATTTTTTTTCATTTTCCATGGAATTTGGCACCTCTGGAATGAGCATGAATTCAATTGTATTTTGAAATAATTAAGTCCCCTCAGCCTAAGCCAGATTCTCAACACCATTCTTGCTTTGTGTCATCTCCATGGTTTTAAGAATGTTCCTTTAATTTCAGTTAAGAGTTTGTGTTTTGGTTTTGGTTTTTCTCTTTCCCATTTTTAGATCGGGAGGAGTGCGTTTGTGACCTCCTCTTCATCTCTACCCTCCTTCCCCTCCACGCTTTCCTGGTCGAGGGATGAGAGCACACGAAGGGTTAAGTACCTTCCCAATCGGTCTTTTCCTTGGCGGAGGTGCCAATCTCCCCAGAACCACATCCTCTCTCTTCCCCCCTCTCACTGCCTGGCCTTCCAGCCTGCATGGAGCAGAACTTCCTCCCTTCCATTCCTGCTGCCACCAGCTCTGGGCTCTTGCCTCTCCCTAACTTCACATCTTCAGCCTTTAACACCACCCACAGTTCTCCAGGTCACACGTTGAGCTGTTCACAAGACAAGCTGGCTGCTGTTTGGACAGTGATTTTCCAGGCTCTCACTGATATTTCTAAGCCAATATACAACTCTCCTGCTGACTAAAAGCACTGCATGAGGCCCAGTTTCAAAGCTGCTTTCCTTGGGGGCTGGTGGCTTGCACCAATCCAGGTGGTCCTGACTGTCTGTTTGCCTTACAGATAACAAATTTGGGGGTTTAAATGTTTACTCTGGTCTCTCCTTGCCAGGACACAGAACTTGCTTTTTAATTCCTTCTGTCCCCATTTTAGTTTGACTGTACAGTGTTTGGACATGTTTGTTCACAAAATATTAGATTTGCAAGTAGAGGCAGAAGAAAAAACTTTCAAGGGAATATCCTGCTTGGCTAAATGGAAATCTGGGTTTGGCTGCTGTCTGGTACCAGGAACTTGCAGAGGGTTTGGTTGATTTGTTTTTATTCTACACTGATTCTATATTAGTGATTGCACAGTATCCTCTTCTTGTAATTCATCACTGCTGTTTGTATTTCTGACCAGATGGTAAAGCTTTGCCACTATTAGGATTGTTGTCTCTGTACACCTGGGAGATGGGAAAGGTCAGACTCTACATAAAGTAGTTTCTTATCTTCAAAACACATGTCCCTTTTACAACTGATACTTACCAGCTGTCCTGACAGAGGAGTGTTCAAAAAATGCTGATTTTTCCTTCTTTGCAGAGTAACTTTAAAACTGAAAGGGGTTCCAGGTGCTTCACTTAAGAAATGATGTGTTTAACGTCAGATGATGTTAACAAATGTACTGAATCCTAGCCAGTGAAAAAAACAGTTCCAGGTCACATTTTTGGTCTGTCCTCGAGGCAGAAATATTATTTGGTAAGCAGCTTCCTAAATGTTTGGGTCAGGGATGCAGATTGGAGGTGGCCCTTACAATTTAACCCTGGAGACTCCCTCATGGTGACTTCAGAGTTTCTGTAAGAGCCCCAGGGCTGGTTGTTGGGGCTGGGAAGGACCCTGAGCTGCTGCTCTGTGCTCAGAGTGACACCAGGCACACTGTGCTGGGCACCTGGGTGAAGCTTTGCAGTTTTTAGAAGACTTGAGGAAGCAGATGTGCGGTGATCCTGAGGCCTGGCTGAGGGTTTGGCCTCCAAGTTCATTTTGGTATCCCTTTCTTCATTCAGCCTTTGCCCTGGGATCCGCCTTCCACGTTGCAAGGGGCTACAGAGCTCAGTTCAGCTCTGCTTCCCTGCATTCCTCCTGCCCTCGTTTCAGCTTCTACTTTGGAATTGGCCCCTATCCTCATTCTGACACTGTTCTTCTGTGGCCCTCTGCTCTGATGGTTGGGCCTCCTGCCCTTGTTGCATCCTGTGCTCTGGGGCACAACTCTCACTTCTGTACCAGTATTAAGCATTCAGTGGGCCTCAGTTCCTCACACTTTGGCCTCTCATCCTGTTTTGGGCTTCACTTTGCAGTGGGCTTTAACCACTGTCGTGTTGGCCCCCAGATTGTGCTGAGCTCCAGGTCTCATCAGTTCCATACGTGCCCTCGGTCTTCCACCTGCAGTTTGGGCTCCCCCATCTCTGTCTCCTGTCTTTATTTTGACTTTCCCATTGCCACAGCCTTCAGCCCTTCTTTTGGGCTCCCATTTTGCAGTGGCCTTCCCAGGGCCAGCTTTCCACCAGTTGCTTTCCACTCTGCATTCAGCCTCCCCACCATGGTCTCTGCTCTACTCTCTTGGTCTGGCCTCTTTTTCTCTGGGGTTCTCTCTGTCTCCAGTGGTTCTTAACCGCTGTTCAGGCTCCTGTTTCATGGTGCTGCTTCTCCATTTGGCCTCTGCCCGTCGTGGCCTCTCAGAGTGTGTGCCCCTGGGGCAGTTTCAGTGGCAGGGAAGGACACTGTGCTCTGTCTGTCTGTCTGTCCTGCCGCGCTGGGTGTTCAGGGGCTGGTGGAGCTGTGCTGGCAGTGCCCAGGGTACAAGCTGAGCAGCAGCCTGGCATGGGGAGAGGGGCACAGCAGCTCCAGGGTAGCAGCTGCTGCAGGAGCTGTTGTGCTAAGAGCAAATCCACATGCACAGGACGTGGCTCTGGCACAGCCCAGGGCTGCCCTTCCCTGCACAGGCTGAAGTAAATCTGTTCCTTGCAGGCCTCGAAGCTGGAGAAGCAGAGCAGCGTGTCTGAGAGCGACTACGACAACCCCACCACCCCCGTGGAGCTGGAGGAGCAGGGGTAGGTGCTGTGACAGAGCTGACACAGCTTGGGGGTGACAGGAGAGTGCTCTGTCCCCTGGCCAAGCCCTGCTTTGTTCCCCTGCAGGTCGGGCAGGAAGGGGCGGCAGCGCAGCGTCATTTGGCAGGGGGAGGGCTCCATCCCCGAGGACACAGACTCAGCCCCCAGCTCCAGTTTGCCCAGTACAGAGGATGTGATTCGGAAAACTGAGCAGATCACCAAGAACATCCAGGAGCTGCTGCGAGCAGCACAGGAGAACAAACACGACAGGTGAGGAGGGAGTGCTGGAAAAGCTCTGGAGCTGGTGAGAAAACAAAGGAAATTCTTCAGATGTAAGACAGGCGAAAGTGAGATACAGCCCTGCTGTTTCACAACTGTGAAATGTGTAGGTGTTCCCTGGTGTCCTTGCCTTGGGGCAAGCTGGGGATGAGTGACCAGCCCCTTGCCCTGCCCTTAACTTGTGAATCCTGCTGCAAAACAAGTATGGTTTTAGACACAAATCAAAAGCGTTGTAGAGAACTCACTGCAAGTTTTTCTTGGGTCTTCGCCCCTCCGTGTCCATAGGTAATTACACCCTGCAGAATGTGATAGTAACACCAAGCCTTGCTTCAGGAGCCAATTGTGAGAGGGAGAATTTGGCTTTCCTGCTGAGGTATTAGTACAAATTATGTACCAGCAAAAGTGTTTTAGATACAGACCCAGTTGAGTAAGCAGAACACTGACTGAGCACATCAGGCTGCAGCAGCTTCAGCTCCCTCAGGGAAACTCTGGCCCACCTGAACAGTTTCCAGAATAGCTGTGTGTGACTAAAAGTGATACTGCCCTTGCTGATCATCAGGTGGTGCTCCCAACACAGCTTTTTTAGAAGGCTGTAAATCAAAGTTATATATTGCCATGTGTGAGCACATTTTGGAGCTGGAACACTCTGGGCTCCAGCAATCCTGGCCCTGCAGGCTGGCCAGTCTGGCTCTGCTGTGGCTTCATCTCGGTGCCCTCTGTGCCTGGGAGAAGCAGCAGCAGCGATTTTGTGTTGAGCCCTCACTTCCTGCCTCACTCAGAGAAGTGCACAACAATGGGGCCACTTTTGTTCTGTGTTTTTTCCTTCTTGTACTTTGCTATTTTTAGCAGGACTGGCGTGGCCTCTCCTTCTCACACCGAGTGATGACTTCTGCTGTGTTTGTGCTGAGCTCATTGCCCTTGGAGTAACCTTTTCCAGTGCAATCTCTTGTTGCTTGTTTCACACAGAGAAGCTTTAAATGAGTGTAGTTTTTATGTATATCATACTATACAGTATGTTAATTTTTTCTAAATCATTGAAGGAAACAGTGCAGCATACCTGGCTTTCGCTGTTGAATTGATCAGGGTTTTAAAAAACCTGTTATGCTGCATTTTTGTTTTCTGTACCACACGTGGGTGTTTGCCTATGCTTAGATGAGTGTTATCTTGCAAAACACTGAACTAGGAAGCTGCTGTTCTTTGTTTTCCCCTTCCCTGGCTTCCTTAACACAGGAGAATGCTTCCTTACCAAAATGAGACACTTCAGGATGTAATAACACATCCTCCAAACTTGTGCTGGGAGCACCGTAGAGAAAAATCATGTGCTGCATAGATAACTGGAGAGTAAAAACTACAACGCAAGAGTACCATCTATTAACGAAACCCCTTCTTCCTTTTGTTTCTCACTCTCTCCCATCCCTTTCCCCGTGCTCCACGGGCTGAGCAGGCCCTTGGAGCGTGGGGGCACATCCCAGCTCAGACACAGCCTCGGCACGCGGGTCCCCGGGGCCGAGCGAGCGCCCCTGCAGCCTCTGACCAGCCAGCAGCCCGGCCCTGCCTCCTGGTACTCTGGCCTCTGTCCCTGCCTCCCAGGCACAGTGTCCTTTCTCCTTCTCTCTGCTGCCTCTTTTCCCTCCCACTCCGGCCGCACGGGGTCATGGAAGGCGATGCATGAAATGTTCCCGGGGATGAGGGAGCTGCAGGCAGCCCCTCCAGGCCAGGGATGTGGCACAGCCCCTTCAGCTCCCAGTAGTTATCAGTGTGGGGAGCAGAACCACAGCCTGGAGCTGGCTCTGGTGTATTCTCCTGTCTCTGTTTTGTTTTTTTTTTTATTGTCTGTTAGGATAAATTAAATTACAACTTGGTTGGCTCATGGAATCACAGAATAGTTGGGGTTAGAAGGGATCTTAGAGCCCACCTTGTTCCACCCCCTCCATGGGCAGGGACACTCAATTACTCAGGTTGCTCTAAGCCCTGTCCAGCCTGGCCTTGGACACTTCCAGAAATCCAGGGCAGCCACAGCTTCTCTGGGCACCCTGTGCCAGCACCTCATCACCCTCACAGGGGAGAATTTCCTCCCTTAGGAAGAAATCTTTGAGGTTTGAAGGTCCCTCCCAACCCAAACCATTCTGTGATTTTATGAACAAAACACGTGGTTGCCGCTTCTTTGCGCCATTGCAAAAGTAGCAGGAGTTTCACATTCCCAAGGTGGAACACTCATACCTGACAGCTGCGGCCCCTCAAGTGTTTATACAGCTGGGGGTCAAATGAGATCATTTGTATCCCAAATCCATGAAAAAAGATGGGTGTTTATATGGTGTCTTCCAACCTGACCAAAATACTGTTTGTTAGTGCCTAAAATAAAAGTGACATTTGCGTGAGAGGCTCTTTAAAACAGAACTGCCCAGGTTCAAACCCCGGCCAGCAAATGTCAGGAGTGGAGGAAGAGATTAACACAATTTACTGCTAATGAGGGATTCCTTTTCCAAGCTGTCACTACTTGAATATCTTCCTGATGTCTCACTGGAATGTGTGTAAACCCAACACAGTGTCAGAGCATCTCACAAGCTCACAGTGAGTGTTTAGACATTAGACTAAAGCCATTCCTCCAGGCCACACTGGAAACTTTGCAGCTGACCTAGAGAACATACAATGAAACACGTGATGTTCAGCTGAGGGTCTCATTCAGGTTATTCTCAGGGCTTTCTCTGCCTCGTTAGTGAAGGGTTTAATCAGTAAATTGACTTTTTAATGAGGTAGGGTGCTGTTCACAGTGGCTGCAGGGGGGTTAATCATTAACTCCACAGCAGAAGGGGAATTGTGGTGAACTTGGAAGACCTCTCTCCACTTAAAGTTTATTTGGAATAACTCATGTGCCTTGAGACACATGGAAATACTCCTTTTAAAGCAATTTTCCTGCATTGCCAAAATGACCCCAGTGTGTTGCTTCTCTCTCACGGCTCTTGCAAGTGACTGATTTTTTGCACCTTTGGTGTTGCAAGATCAAATAAATAATGACTGGGGGGGTGAGTTTGGGGGCTCTTTTTGCTTGAAAGGGCACTGACCTACCATAACCCACACATGCTGAATAGTTCTCTTGAATGCTTTGTGATTTTTGAGATTCTCTTGCTTAAGGTTGGATCATGTGAACTAACTTACGCTAAAATTGAATCTTTGAAGCATAAAAATGAGTCTTTTGAAATGAGACTTGTGAGAGAGCACACTAACACTTCACTGTTCACAGCAGTTTATGGTAAATAGTTCTATTTTGAACAGACCAGTTTTCATTTGGTGTATAAATCAGAAGTGAAATCTGTGAGGATTCGTGGAATCTGCCTTT
This sequence comes from Brachypodius melanocephalos, assembly GCA_013398615.1. Taxonomy (NCBI): domain Eukaryota; kingdom Metazoa; phylum Chordata; class Aves; order Passeriformes; family Pycnonotidae; genus Brachypodius; species Brachypodius melanocephalos. The sequence goes on from VZSR01003800.1 coordinate 4,162,483, forward strand.
GTTTTAAGAGCTAACTCATCACAATTACTGAATATTTAGCCTAGAACTCACAGACTGTGAATGTAGTTGGTAGTTTGGGGATGCATGCGTGTGAGAATCCTGCCTTGTAATTAATCCAAGAAGGCATCTTGGTGTTCTGAAGTTGCACAAAAATGGAGACTTTCCTGACAACGTTTTACATAAAAAGTATGGACTGTTATTCCTTCAAAGCAACTCTGAAGAACAATGAAAATCTAAGAAAAAAATTTCACGGTGTTGGTTAAGTTCTTGCTTTTTCTGAAGTCACGGGGTTGTTTTTAGAATAACAATCACTGAGCAGTGAAATGAAAGAGGGAATTCTCTACACAATGAATAACCCAGGGCATCTTTCTGCAGCTATATACCGTGCTCCGAGAGAATACATGTGGCAGTGACAGAAATGGCAGCCTTGTTCCCAAAAGTAAGTACCTGCCACCCTCAGAATGGTTTTGGCCTCATTCCTCATGTGTGATTCCCTTTCAGAAGGAAAATCAAAAATTATTTCCCTTCAAAATGAAAATGGCAGGGAGAAATGATGGGGTTATGATGCACCTTTGTATTTATTGGCATGGCAACTGGGAAGGGCTAAAGCGTGAGTCCAGGCCTTTAACTGTACTCTTGAACTTGTAAAAATTGCACAAAACTGGAGGTGTTTGGATCTGGCACGAAGAATTGTGTGAATATGGGAATTTCACCAGACTCATCACCCCCTTTTCCATCTGAGTGCCACTGCCTGGATTTCTTTCCTGCAGCCACGCTTGGATCTGTTACCCATCCATCCAAGTGATCTGTTTGCTCACAGCAAATTTAGGGAGTGAAATCCCCATGACTGAATTCTTGTAAAGTCTCACCCACCTCTCCAAAACTGGGAGGAAAGAACCAAGGCTGTTGTCCCTCCTGGACACGCTGTCCCCTCCTGCCAGCCAGGACATGGGCTGGGACAGTAAACAGGCACCAGAAATGTGCATGAGTAACTTCCTAAAGGGAGGGAGGGCATGGAGCAATATTCCCTGGCAGCCGTTTGGAACCTCCCCCCCGAGAGGAGAAATTCCGCCTGATGCCACGAGGGGAGGAAAGCAGCGCTTGGCCGGGTTTAAAAGAACCCTTGTGAGCACTCCCGGCTGATTAAAAGGTTGTGTTGTTCTGCCTGTTGCAGCGTCTGTTTTTTTCCCTTCCCAGAAGCCCAAGTCGGAGCTGGTGAGGACTTCCCTGCGCCTGCTGACATCCAGTGCCTACAGACTGCAGTCGGAGTGCAGGAAAGCGCTGCCCGCCGAGCCCAGCCCCGCGCCCGACATCCAGCTGGTGACACAGCAGGTCATCCAGTGCGCCTACGACATCGCCAAAGCCGCCAAGCAGCTGGTCACCATCACAACCAAAGAGAACAACAACTGAGGCGCTCGGGGCTTTTTACTCTGGGTTGTTTTTTTTCTAAAGGTTGGATTTCAACGTTTAGGTGTGGAACTATGCGCATTTTTACGAGGAAAAAACTTCAAGGGGCAAGAAACTATTTTTTTTTTTTTAAACTCAGTATTATTTTTTGCATGTTTTCTAACAATTTTATGATTAATTTAACCCACTGCCTTATTTTGTGCCTGTGTTGCCAGTGTAGTTATGGATAATAGCATGTTGCAAGTAGCTGTCGAGCCACTCTCATGTCCCAGCGCTGTACCGAGCTCTTGTAGATGTTTCCTTGGGGCCACGTTCTGCTTTCAGATCCTGCTGGTGGAACTGCTCTGACACCACTGCACGGATGGGAGGGCAGCATCTCCATCCCTCCAGAGCCTCCCCTGCTGGGATCCCGCTGGCTGAGCCCCCCCAGGCTCCAGGACAGCTCCCAGCAGGAAGAAGGTTTGTCCTGGTAACGGGGTACAAGCCCAACGTTCTCTGTTCCCATATCAACTGTTGTGCAATATGTTTTTTAGTCTGCTAAAACCAGTAGTAGTTGTGGGCATCCAAGCTTGTTACGTGTAACTCTACAAGGTCTTTGTCACTTTATCTGTTTTGGAAGGAATTTGAAACTTTTAATAGTTATTTCTTTTAGTTGTCACTATGCCATTAATATATATGTTTGATGTTACTTTAGGGCATTAGTGGTTAAAATATTACCCTTTGTTTCTGAGTTAGTAATTCATTGTTAAGTTTCCTGCAGAATTTTCCTGGCATCTTTGAGGCACCATCTTGTTTGCAGCAGCATTTCTCAGTAACTCCAGATGCAATTTCACTGAAGATTTCTGTGCTCATTAACAAAAAAAAAGGAAGTCAGAAGAGTGCCAGTGCAAAAGCAGCTGTGTCTGCCACAGCACATAACCTCTGTACCTCAACATATCCAAATGTGAAAACATTTCTCGTATCTCCTAAGTTTTTTATGCAAATCTTTCATAATTTGACAACTTGCTGAGTAACCCCTGCCAGGCTGCCTGGCCTCAGTGGCCATGTGTGCTCCAGGTTCTTCATCTGTAACAGTTCACAAAAGTGTGTCAGTCCATAATTTCAAAAATCAGAATATTTTCGGGAGTCTGAATTTCAGGTGGTGCAGGAAATCACGGATTTTTGCCCCTGCCTGTGTCCCATTTGGAAGTGTGTTGTCACTGCCCAGGAGCCAGCCATGGTGTGTTTGTGTGGATATATCCAAGCACAAGTGTCACAGCACTGCAGGATTCCTGGTGCTGTCTGGCTCACAGAGCCTGAGGGAGGGAAGGAATGGAGAGAGGAGATGACAGCCCAGTAAATTAATGTTCTTCATTGTGGAGTTTTATTTCCTTTCTGCCCTTCTGAACCCCAGAAGCAGCTCTAGCCTGACAACACAGGCAGGCTGGGATTAAAACTGCAAATGACCTTTGTGAAACTTACTTCAAAATCATGCAACTGGCAATGAATTAAAATACATTGAGAATCTTCTAGGAACTTTTCCTTAAATTGGCATGGCTGAAAGGCAGCAGATGGTATTTTTCAGTCTCTCAGGACACCGCTGTGTGCTGTTCTTTGACATATCTTACCTGCTCTTCATAGCAGCATGGCACTGTTTAATTTATCACTTATTTAAACCTGCCTTTGATTCAAAACCAAGGGACACTTTGGTAACTGCCAGCCCCTGCTCCAGCTACACTGAAATCAGTGGTCCACACCCTACAGGAACCCCCAGCAGCAAGTTCATGGACCCTCCACTCACAGCACTGCAGCCACAGAGTTTGTAGCACCTCAAGTAACAAAGGTGTGTTTTTCTTTTAGGACTAAGCCTCCTCTTGTTCCCCTGTAAACAAACTTGCTCTTCCTTTACAAAATGCTGCAGAGGAAAGGAAAAGCTTTTTTTGCCTTTTTCCAAACCTTGTATTTATCAGTGTCATTCTGTCTGTACAATATTTTGACTTTTAATCTTTTGTTTACAGTATTACTATAAAATGCTAAAACCCTTTCAGCGTGTGAAATAATGTGGGCTTATTTGACTGCTGGTTCTCTAAAAGATCTTTGGAAAGGTTTCTACTCTTGAGAGAAGTGCCAGTCTTTGTCACAGTCCTGTAACAGCTCCTTGTGCACTGTGACAGGACTGAGGTCAAGCTGCAGTAGTGGATGCTAACAGCAAGGAACAAACTGCAATAATCAACTCAAATCTCCTCTCCTGTTGCATGTAAAAAAACCCCAACAAATCCTTGTTAAGCTTTCAGTTATTCATTATTTATAAAACCAGTGGAAAACAACATTTAATGAAGTCTCCAACACCTTCTGGAGTGGAACTGGACAAGCACTGCTGCCACAGCACACGTGATCTGACTGATCTGCAATGCGCATTATGAATTAACTGCTCAAAGTCCAGTGGGAACCCAGGCACAGCCTGATTCTCCAAGGTGGGAGTCTGACACAGCCTGTGGAGTTTCCCAGCTCCTCTTCCTTGGGGAGACACAGATCCTTTTGTGACTCAGGTCCACAGGGCCCTTTTATTTGCTGGGTTGCTTCAGCTTCTCACGTACTAAAATACATGAGCACAACTCCAGAATGCAGAGTGAAGCAGTTCACTTCTCTGAAGGTGCTCACACCTCCACATGCCTGAAGACAGTAGAACTTCTCTCCTCTTCAGCTTGGCCAGAACTAAATGTTTTCAGAAATCTACTGAATCAAGTCTTCATCGTACTGTAGGCTATTCCAGAGGCACCATTATTTCAGGAGTTCCTTGAGTTCTCACAGGTTTTTTTCTGCAGTCTGGAGCTGCATCTTGTGCTCGTTCCTCAGGTCCAAGCTGCTCTTGGGTAATTGTAGAACTAATGGGGTCAAAACAAAGACCAGCACAGGTTTATGGGCTCTGGAATTAATCCACACATGCTGTTCACCGTGCACGGAAGCTGATGGGGTGGACAGGGGCTTTAGGTAGGGTTCCTCAAATTTGATTTTAGAGCCAGGCAAAGCAGGACAGTCAACAAAGACATTGAGCAGGGGAGTTGCACTGTACCAACGGCACTAACGCAGCCAATAAATCCCTTTGAGGATTAGCAACACGTCTGCCTCAAAAATTCTTTAAGTTAGGGCCTAATACATCAATATCAGCAACAAAGAAAAGAGAGAAGTGTAGAGCTCTGTGAGGGGAAGGAACAGCCCAGTGTTGTGCACTGTGATGACTAAAGTGCAGAACAAAGATGCTGTCGCCCTCCATGATGGGCTTGTGTGTCCAGGTGACCCCTGTGCCAGGGTGACCCCTCTGTCAGAGTGACCCCTGTGCCAGAGTGACCCCTGTGCCAGGGTGGTCCCTGTGCCAGGGTGACCCAGGTGTGACCTTACCCTGCTATGCCAGCCCTGCTCGCCCTCTCCCTGCTCCAGCTCCTCGAGGTGCTGCCGGGCCCATCCCTCCTGCTGTTCCTCCTCCTCTCTCAAGCTGTGCTCTGTCCCCTGTGCAGGGGAAATGGGGTGAGATGGGACAGCCTCAGCAGCCAGGTGTGTGTTGGGAGCTCAGCCTACCTGTGCCTGCAGCTCCTTCCTGCGGGCTCTCTGCTGCTCCTCCTCCTGCTCCTTCTCCCTTCGAGTCCCTTCCTTTGCCTTCTCGAGTTCTTTGATCAGCTGCTCTCGATACTTAATGGACTCTTCTTGGGCCCGTCTGTTTAACTCCATCTTCTCTTGGATCTGGCGCTGTCTGCCTGCAAGGACCTGTGCAAAGGGAGGGGATGGATGGAGAAGATGGTTGAACAGTTCCCAGGAAGCACACCAGACAAGCAAAAAAAATCCACCCTGGTATTTGGAAGGCTCTAACTCTCCAGAGGGTGGTGGGTTACAAGTGGAATGGTGGTTTCATTGAGCCAAGGGAGACACATCATCAGTAGAGGTCATCACCTCACTCATGAGGCGATCTCTGGCCACCTTCTCTCTTTCCCATTCTTCTTCCCTCTTCTCCCACATTTTTTTTGCTTCTTCCCTAAAGGAGAGAGGAAGAATGATCTCTGAGGTTAATCCCCTTGTATACTCCAGAGGCACAGACAAGTTATCCTGTGCTTTAGAGGAGCATTCAGGTTTCTCTTCAGTTTTCCCTCCCAGTTGGTGTGTCCATCCCTGTGCCTCTCAGTGACCCCCTGACCCAGAACATTCAGCACACATAGACTGTTCAGGTGAGGCTCAGAGGTGGGCAGACTCACCTGAAGATAGTCTGGAGCTCTGCTTCCCTCTCCTTTTCCAGCTGGAGCTGTTCCTCAATGACCCTCTTCATCCAGGCCACGTCTGCCACTGCCCGTTCCCGCCCCGCGATCTGCCGGCGCTGATCCTCGTCTTCTCTCTCCAGAAGGGCTAATAAGATTTGCCTGTCCGTCTCCTGGAGAAAAACCACGAGATTAACAATTATCCAACAGCCTCCCAGCCTGTGTGCAGGGCTCCTCTAGGCATTACTGGTGACGGTGTCAAGGGTGTGCTCAGCAAGATGCTCCATCTGCTGCTTCCCTGTGAGCTTTGTGCTCCAGCCCTGTGCATAAGCTGGAAGGAATCAGAGGGAGACACAAACCACACACAAGTTTTTTCACCACACACCACCTATAAAATATAAATTAATCGCTTACCAGCTCCTCCTGTATCTGCTGCGCTCGTCTCCTTAACTGGACGTCGCACTGATGCCTCAAAAAGCGACTGAAGGAGGAAAAAAAGCAAAATTTAACAAACAAACCCCGTACCACACTGACTAAAGCATCACATCATTGTACAGCAGCACTCAGGGAGGCACATCTGTGACAACGAGGATCCTGCTACCAGGAACAAAAAGCAGTAACAGCACCAGTGCCTCTGCTCCTTGGCTGCTGTGGGTGAGTCCACCAAAACCCAGATATTTACATCCTACCACTGCTACCTGGAATATCTCCTTGTGCCCCAAGTAGTGCTGTAGGCACAAGAACAGATTCTATCCAAAACAAGCTCCACTTGGTGTCCTACCCAAGATCCTTCTTCCTCCGGTGCTCTTCCATTTGTTTCCTTTCTTCTTCCAAATTCTCCAGCTCCCACTGCTGCTTTAATAAATTCTCTTGTTCCTTTTTCAGCTTTGTTGCCTAAAAAGGAAAACACAAACACCAAGAGAGAGTACATCAGAGAGCTACAACATCCCAGAGAGCGTGCTTGACCAGAGCTTGTACCCTGTTCTGCTCCTCTGCAGGCAGGGAAAACCCTCCCTGCAGTGCAAACATGGAGAGAAGAGGTCAGGTCAGCCTTGCTGTATTTCCAAGTGAAGCAATGAATTCCTTTCTCAAATGAGGAGAAAGTCAAGATTACCTTTGTCTCCTGCAGTTTCAGTTCTTCTATCTGCTGAAGCAACCTCTCTGCTTGCTGCTTCTCTGGCTGACACTTCTCTTCCTCTTGCCTTGTTCTTTCCAGCATTTCCCCTCGAGCTGTTTTGTACTCATTTTCAGAACGTTTCTTCTCTTCGAATTTGGTCACCTCTTCCTTTCCCAAAGAAAACAGCATTTCAGGTTAGCCTGATATAAAGAAACAACTTCTGGCTCAGGAAATCCACAGAGCAGACTCCTGCAAGCTGGATGGCTTCGTTAACAGTGCCCTTCCTGGCATCAGCTCCTCGTGGCACAAGTGTCACCCCTCCACGTGCACACACATTTCAGAGTCCTCCCAGTCACCAGAACACCAGGGCCACCCCCATACCTTGTTTTGTTGCTTTAGCTGATCACCCCAAGCCTCTCTCATGTGCTTCCCGTCCAGCTCTGACTCTGCCTGGAGACACAACAGATGCAGCAGGGCCATCAGTGCCAGAGGTTCTGTCCCCCAGGATCTCCTGGACTCTCTGGAGCACCATCTGGCCCTGAAATCACAGTAGGATCTGTCTCTGCAGAGGTGGGCTCAGCTGAATGTCCGAGATGCCCACCAGATCCTGAGGGTCATTGTCACATGCGAAACTCCACAGTGACAGTGATACAGGATTGCGATGTTGGAGCAGAATGTGGCTGGAATAAAGAACGAGGAAGCACCACAGCATGGCAGGTACAGCTGAGATATTAAGATCTACATTTTTATATTATTTATGTTTTAGGCACCTGAGATATTTACATTGCGAGCTCTGAAAATTTGCTCAGAGTCTGAACAGATTTCTGACTTTTAAAAATACAGCTTTGAGAGGGCTTCTTAAAACTAATTAACCTTAAACCCTTTCACTTCTTTGCCTTTTGTTTATCAGAACTTGGGGCAGTTGCTGTGATGCGAGACGAGTGACAACAGGAGAGCTATGATGACTTTCAAGTTAAAAACTGGTTTAATACAAGGCAGCAGCGACTCAAGAGAAAGCAACATCACCTCTCGGGGCTCTGCGTTGTTTTTGTTCCAGCGCTCGTACAGCAGCGGCTCAGCAAACTGGAAACACAGAGCTGGGTCAGGTCAGGATCCGGGAGTGCTCGGCATCCCAAACCCCGCCGAGCCTGACAAGGGTTCGGGGCGCCAAGTGGTGGCAACTCCAGCAAGTCCCACTGGTACAGCTGACACCGGACGAGCCCCGGGATGCAGGATGAGCACGACCGGGCCGTTCCCTCACCTTCCTCCCGTACTCTCCGGGGCCGTCCCGCAGCTCCCGGCTCCGCATCCCGCCCCGCTGCCGCTCCCGCAGCTCCGCCGCCAGCGCCTCCCGCTCTTCGCCCAGCAGCCGCTCCAGCCGCTCCCGCCGCCGCTCCAGCCGCGCCGCCGCCTCCTCCGCGTCCCGCTGCACCGCCGCCGCGCTGCCGCACACACCGGCGGTCAGGGGGATCCCGGCACCGCCCCGGGACCCCGCCGCACCGCGGCCGTACCTGGGCGGGGGGACGCGGGGCTCGCTCCATCGAGCCTGCAGGGAGCAGCAGGCGGCGGCGCGGGCGAAGGCGCGGCTGGTGCTCTCCCACTGCTGCCGGCGCCGCGCCTCCAGCTCCCGCCGCTCGGCCGCCCTGCGCTCCGGGCCACGGCCCCACCGCGGCCACAGCGACATCGCAATGGGCCCGCCCGCGACGGCGCCCGCCGAGGGACACGGCGAGACGAGCTCCGCGAGCCCGGAGAGAGGCGGGGACCGACGAAGGGAGGCGGGGAGCGAGGGATGCGAGCAGGGAGAGACGGGAGATGGAGCGGCGGTGGAGGATCGGTTGGCTCCGACCCGGCCCGGCGGTACCGCAGCGCCCTGAGCGCTCGCAGGATGCGCGGATCCAGTCCGAGCCGGGCGCGGTGCCGCTGTGGCGGCTCGGAGCGCGCAGCACCGCGGGGTTTGTGTCACTGTAAATATTTCAGGGGTTAAAGGTTTCTGTTTCTGCCCGCCTTGGCAAGGCACCAGCGCGGCGGCGCCCGCAGCGAGCCCAACCGGACCGGCCGCTGCGTGATCCGGGACAAGCCGGGCACCGCCGGAGGGGCTGCGGGCACCACGGGAGAGATTCCAGGCATGCCGGAACGGGCTCCGGGCATCCCGAAGTGAGCTCTGGACATCCCAGGACGGGCTCCGAGCATCGTGGGCTGGGCTCAGGGCACCTCAGGCACCACGGAACTGGCTCCTGGCACACCGGGAGGGGATTCAAGCGTCCCGAGAGGGGGTCCGGGCACCACGGGAGTCTGGCAGCGGGGAGGGAGGTGGCACCAGCCGGCAGCCCCCGCCGGTGACCCGCAGCTCCCCGCACCCGCCTTGCATCCGCCCCCGCCCTGCCAGCCACAGATCGCTATCGCCCCACAACCTGTTTTTCCAGAATAACCAGTAAAAACACCGTATTTGGGGCCGTGTCACCGGCAAGTCCGCTCCTCACGCAGCCGATGGGCTGAGCCCCCCTCTGCTCCCACCCCTTCTTCACCTCTCTGTGTCCCCGCTCGGTGTCATTTTCCCACCCAACCCCTCACTGAGGTGTTTCATCACTCCCGCGCGTTGAGGTTTGTTTTCCATCTGTTCCCTATAAAATATTTATCTCCCGTGAATAATTTACGCCGGCCCGCCCGGCGCTCGGAACGCGGCCGGGGCAGCGCGGGGTCCTGGTTACGGCCAGGCCCCGAGACTGAGGGGGCGATGGGGGCGTGGCCTCCTCATTGGTATGCAGGTCCCGCCCCTCGCCGCTCCGACCAATAGCTGCGCATCTCCCGTACGGGAGATGCGTAGCCATTGGTCGGAGCGGCGAGGGGTGGAGCGTGGCGTGGGCGCGCTGCCGGGTCGGCCCCCGCTGCTGTCAGAGCCCCCTCAGCCGGGGAGCGGTGAGGGGGAAAGGGGTAGGAGTACGCTGGACATGGCGCTGCTGCTGGAACACGAGTTCAAGCCGCTGCCGGCTGATAAGCAGATCGAGACTTTGCCCTTCCTGGAGGCCGTGGCGCACCTGCCGCCGTTCTTCGGTGAGACCGGGGTGGCCGGGGCTGGGAGATGCGGGCTTGGGACCAGGCCTGCTGCGGGCTCAGCCGCTCCTGGGTGCCCCCTCCCCAGTTCTGGGTGATGACCCCCCTACCTGATCCAGGGCTCACGCCAGGCTTGGCTGCTCTGCCGGAGCCAAGGCTGCATCACAATCCTGTCAGACCTGCCGAGCAGCCCCGTTGGGAAGCGTCCTGCCGTGCCCTGGAGCACCCCATCCAGAGGCACCGCCCGGAGCTGCCATCCCACCCATGGATCCCACCCCGTGTCGGGACATGGGTGGGTGTCGGCGTGGCCGCCCTCGTGGCTCAGTGTGCCCGCTGCCCTCCACAATGTCAGCTATTGTGTGGAGGCTCGGTGGCAGCCCCGGAAGGGCAGGACATGGGGCTGCCTGCCTGCGGATGGGCAGCGTCCGGTGCCGGTCAGGCTGTTCCAGGACGTTCTGCCAGGGCTGCGTCCCGGAGCCAGGGGGATTGGAGGTCACTGGTGGGGCTGCAGTAGGTGGCAGGGCTGTCCCAAGGGCCAACAGCCATGTGGGAGGCTCAGAGATCCTTTTCTAGTCTCGCTGCCGTGTCTCAGTGCCCGGACTGTGCTTAAAGTGAAACCTGTTGTTTAGGGGAAGTCTGTGGTGTCCCCTGTGTCACCAGTGTCTGTCTTCCCTCCCTGTCTCCACAGATTGCCTGGGGACTCCCATCGTCTACTCACCAGTCAAAGCAGACCTGACTGGAAATATCAAGGTAGGAAGGGACTCAGAAGGGTTCAGAGAGTGAGAGATGCTGTGGGACTGGAGGTGTGTCAAAAGGCTTTTCTTCTCATGGGGACTTTGAGCTCAGCAGTGGCTCATCCGGCCACAGGTTTATTCCCAGGGCTCCTGCCCAAAGTCCCTGCTCCCAGGAGCCAACTCCCTTTTCTGCCCTTTAGAAAATCCGTGCAGTTTATGACTCCAACCCTGCCAAGTTCAAAACGCTGCAGAACATCCTGGAGGTGGAGAAGGAGCTGCATGGCTCGGCCTGGCCCAAGACAGGCGCGACGCTGGCCCTGATGTGGTTGAAAAGGTGATTCACAGCATCGGGAGCTGTGTCCCGACATGTGGGGAGCTGGAGAACACCAAATTGAGGCTGCGTGTGCTGGGCTGGTCCCTGTGGGCTGGGGTTGGGCAGTGTGGGCTGCTGTGTTTGGAGAGCACAGCTGTTGGGAACCCCCTCCTCAAATCTCTCCCCTGGGAATGCACAGGGGAATTCAACCTGAGCCCACAAATTGGACAGGTCAGGAGGATCCATGGGGCTGCACCTGACCCTGCCCAACTCAGCCCTCAGCCCTGGCCTCACCTGGGGGTTGCATCTTGCCCTGGGCCCCATTTCCTGCCCTGGGAGCTCCATCCTGCCCTTCTCTCTCTCTTCCCTGGATGGACACACAGGGACAGGCACCAGCTCTGTGAGAGGGATGCACTGTTGGGACTGTGGGTTTTTGGGATGCTTGGAAACACTGGAATCTGGGAAGCAGCACCCACTTCCCTGAGCCCAACATCTCTGCTCTTCTCCCAGGGGTCTGAAATTCATTCTGGTGTTGCTGCAGAGCATCTCAGACGGCGAGAGGGATGAGGAGCATCCCAACCTCATCCGAGTGAACGCCTTGAAGGCTTACGAGATTGCACTGAAGAAATACCACGGCTGGATGCTGCAGAAGCTCTTCACGGTGAGCATTCCCTCCCTCTCCAAACCACCATCCCTGAGGCTGTTCCCATGCACTGACAAGTGTCCAGAGATCCCACGGCGTTGGTGCATGGGAACAACCCAACCTGTGGTCTCTGTTGGGTTTGTGGGAGTCAAACACCCTCTCCCTGTTTTATAGGGCTCAGTCTATGCTCTTCCCTACAAATCCGATTTGCTGAAGGCCTTGGAGAAGGGTAAAGAGGTCAAAGAAGAGGAAAGCATAGAAAAAATCCACCAGTTTCTCACAAGAGTCACTCCAATCCTGGATGCAATTTATGAGATGTACACGAAGATGAATGCTGAGCTGAGCTACAAAGCCTGAGGCTGGCACAGGATTGGCACAGATTAAATAACGTGTGATGGGTGTTACCTATGTCTTCATCACTGAGGCAGCTGGGGTGGCTCCCAGCTCTCCGGTGACTTCGATTCCTGTCTGGATCTGCAGTGGATAACGTCTTTTCTAACAAAAAAAAAAAATAGTAATTAACTTTCTATCGTGAATATGGCAATAAAACAATTGTGGGTGTCACCCTTGGATTTCCCAAGAGGAAGAACAAGGGTTTCTAATCCCAACTCTCGGATTCCTGTCTTCAGTGGGGCAGGGAATGACGTGTCCTGCTCATGAATCAAGTGGCACTTGGGCTGTGCCTGGAACCCACCGATGAGCACCTCGAGTTGGTTGGCACTGGATTGTCCGAAATGATGCCTGGTAGTGGAGCAGCTGATGACTTTCGTGGGTGACCCCAACTCCTCCAGTGCTGGCCTGGGATCGAGCCCCTCCTCCAGGATTTGAAAACCTGGGACTGTCCCCGTGGTGTTTGCGGTGCCTTACGAGCCCCCCTCGCCTCCCGAGCCCCGGTGGGAGCAGCAATTAATAAAAACTGACAGTACCTGTGGCCTGGGAGCCTCATTTGGGGCTGTCAGGAAGGGTGTTTGGAGACTCTGTTTTGGGGAAGTTGTTTTGGGGCTGTTCCTGGCTAGGCTGTTTTGGGTAGGGAGATTTGGGGTTTTTTTCATAGGGGAGCTGTTTTCAGGAGGGTTTTGTGGAGGGTGTTTTGGAGTTGTTCCTGTTTTGAAGCTGTGTCCTGGGGGGGCTCTTTTGGGGAGGGGTTTTGGGGCTGTTCTTCAGCAGGGCTGTGTCAGAGACGTTTTTTCCTGGGGGCTTATTTTTCGAAGGGTATTTTAGGGCTGCTCCTTGTGGGCTGTTTTGTGCCCGGTGTTCCCGAGGGACTGCCCGGGGCCCGGGGGCCGATCCCGAGGGCGGGTCCCGGTGCCGCCTCCGCCGCTGGAGCCGGGGAGGAGCCGCTCTGGGGACCGGCCCCGGGCGACTCGGCGGCGCCGGAGCCTACGGGACTTTCCACGGGACCTTTGGCGGTACGGAGCCGGGGGAGCGGGCAACGGGGGGCACGACCGGGAGTGGGACGGGCCGGGACACGGGGACCGGGGCTGGATGGAGCCTCTGGTGCGGGGACATGGAAACTGAGGCAGGATGGAGCTCTCCGGGCAGCACACGGGGACCGGGGCAGGATGGAGACCCCAGGTGAGGCCGGGGTCGACGGCTGAGCTGAGCAGGGCCAGGTGGACCTTTATGGATGCCTCGGCACTGTCCGGATAGCCCGGGGATTCATGCTCTGAGATTGAGGTGCAGGGTCGGTTCCCAGGCTTTGAGGAGGGGGCTCCCACCGGCTCCGAACCCCCCGTGCTCCCCACACCGAGCTCCGGGCTGTTGCTGAGGTGAGCGCGGCCCCAGCGGTGAGGATGATTTGGGGAAGAAGCTGCATCACTCCGGATGGGCATTTCCGACAAGAACCCGCTGTGGTTTCAGTGATTCACTCCCACCGGATCACCCTTTAATGTCATGGGACACCCTCCCTGCCGCCCACCCATAGGTGTCCCCGCACCTCCTGGTGTAGGTGACAGCGTCCGTGCTCCCGTAGTGGGCTGGAGTGAGCACTGACTGGGGACACTGGTCCAACTGGGAGGTACCGTGGTGGGAAGCCGGGAAGAGGTGGGAGCACAGGTGGGGTTTGTGTTGGATGCGAGAGCTGTGCCTTGACTCAGTTATTCCATGAGGTGAGGAAGCCTGAAAAATCCAAACCCAAATAACTCACGGGCCAAATCAAACCCCTGTGACAGCACCTTTCCTGGCAGCGCCGGGGCTGACGGCACCAGCCCTGAGTCCCTCATTTCCCACACAAGCTTTGGTCCGGGTCGGTGACAGCAGGTGTGTGACAGCCCATGCCATGTCCAGGTTTTCCCTAAAACTGCATTTTTCCGGGTCCCAGCACAGTTTGGACAGGTCAGGTGCTCCGTCCCCTTTCCCAGCCCGCAAGGTCCGTGTGCTTGGCAATTCCCTCTTCTCCAAGGTCAAACCGGCCGTGCGGTGGCCCCTGTTTGCATGGGGTCGGGATGTGGGACCTGAGGGCTTTGGCAGGTGCTTGTGGAATTTCTTGCAGAGACGGGGATGGCAGGAAGGTCAGCAAAGAGGAGAAACCATCAGCTCTTGCGTCCCCCAGGGCTGCACTGTCCTTTCTTTGTGTCCCCGGGGGTGGCAGAGAGAAGAGGCCGCTGTCTGAACCCCCTCCCTGTCGCTGCAGGGTTTTGGGGCCGTTTGCCCCCCTCAGCCCCCGTGCCCAGGGCAGTACTGCGTGGCTGCCAGGACCTGCTGCCTCATTCAAACCCTTTCCCCGGCTAGGCTGCCCTCCGGGCAGGGCTCAGCCTGCCTCTGTGGCTTGTCGCACAGAGCTTCAGCCCAGCATTAAATGACATGTTTCCCGCTGCTTTTTCTGTCCCGGGAAGGCTGAGCTCCGCGCAGGCGGGAGCTGTGCTGAGCCCTAACGCTGCTGGGTTTCGCCGGAGGGTTTTGGTGGGAAGCGAGGCTGGGGGAGTGCCTGAGCTCGGTCACCTGGACGTGGCGGGCAGGACACGGTGACACGGTACAGTGCTCTGCTGGCCGCGCTGATAGCACGTCTCTCATTCATCTCCACGTCCCTCTGGGCAACCTAAACCCGTAATTTCTTGTTCCAGCGCTGCTCCTGCCCTCCCGCGGGCTGCAGCCCCGCCCCGTGCCGCTCCCGTCCCCTCCCGGTGCCCAGACCCGGGTCCCACCGAGACCCCCTGGCTTTTGGAGCATCAGCATTAGCCCTGGCCCCGCTCCCAGCCCTGCTGCGGTGGCAGTTCCTGCTGCCTCTGGGCGCTTCCCTGGACGCTTCCTTGGATGTGGGGAGTATCCCAAGGAATGTTTTCTTTCCTTGGGCGGCAGATCGCAGCGCACAGGGTCTGCTCTGTGCCCTGTCCTGGGCTGCACCCCGGCTGACCGCAGCGGGGCCGGGCTCGCCCTCGCCCAGCACGGCAGCGCCGCAGCCCGAGGGGCCCCCGCAGACCTGAGGGGTCCCCGCAAAGGGTAGGTGGGTGCCGAGGGGAGCCGGGACAAGGCAGGACCGTCCGGGAGATTCTGAGCTACAGAGGGGTCCCGCCGGCCCCAACCTCTGCCAGGGTGGGTGTGGGACCTGTCCCGCCGCGGCGCTCGGTGCCCCGGGGAGAGGATGGGGAGGGACTTTTGGGGGTGACGCGGGGTTTTCCTCTGCCAGGTCTCCTGCTCTCGTGGAAGGAGCCGGGGGTCACAGCCAGGCACGCAGGTCAGTCGTGCCCGTCCCTCCGGGCAGGGACCATGGCAGACACCGAAGATGCCCCGCGCGATGCCGGGGAGGGCGCGGGGGAGGACGGCTCCCTCCAGAACGAATCCTTCCCGCTCTCCTCTCTGGCCAACCTGTTCGAGAGCGAGGACACCCCGAGCCCCGCCGAGGCAGCCCGGGGTCCCCCCGGCGCCGGGGATGGAAAGCAAAACCTCCGCATGAAATTCCACGGGGCCTTTCGGAAAGGCGCCCCGAAGCCCATGGAGCTGCTGGAGGCCACCATCTACGAGTCCCCCGTGGTCCCCGCGCCCAAGAAAGCCCCCATGGACTCCCTCTTCGACTACGGCACCTACCGCCACCACCCCAGCGAGAACAAGCGCTGGCGCAGGAGGATCGTGGAGTGAGTACGGGACCCCCTTGCCCCCCGGTGCGGCGGAGGGTGCTGGGGTGGGGGCACCCCGGTGGGGATGGGGATGTTCAGTAGCTGGGGACGTGGGCAGAGCTTCGAGCGGCACTTTGGGGTGCTTTGGGCTGCACAGGGAGCAGCTCTGGGAGCTGTGCCGTGCCGTGGTGGGGGTCCGCAGCCCCCGGTACCGCGGGGCCGGGAGCGCACTCCCCTTCCCCCTTACGGGCGCCATGAAAGAGGCTCTGTGCGCCCGGCCGCTCCCCTGGCCGGTGCGGCCGTCTGGCTGCAGCATGAAAAGGCTTTTCAGGAGGGCCTCCGCCCTCCCCGCGCCAGGAAACCGAAGCCGGGGGGGGCAGCCCGCGGCCGGACGCACAATGCCCCTCTGTGCCCGGCACCTGGGGCGGCCCGCCAGTGTCCCCACCCAGGGGTGCAACCGGCTTAGGAGAGCGGGATGTTCCCCAGTGGAGGTCGGTGGAGGGGGCCAGGATGCCCCATGAACCCTCAGACTGGACGTCCCCGGCTGGGGCAGCCGCCGTCCTTCCTGCCCTCATTCCCGGTGCCCCCATTCCTGGTGGCCCCATTCCCGCCGCCCGGAGTTTACCGGTACCCCTATTCCCGGCGCCCGTAGCTCTCCCCGATCCATCCCCCTCTGCCGCCGACTGCTCCGACCGGTCTGGCTTCACCCGTGGTGCCGGAGCGTGACCAAGCCCGCGGCCCGTCCCTCCCGGGGGGCACAGCTGGGGGCCCCAAGCGCTTCAGCCCCTGGGTGGGAGCTGGCAAAGCGCTGGGAGCGCTGGGCTGCTGTGCATGGAGAGGCTGCCCTGACCTCACAGGTGACCCCAGCTCGAAGGTGTCCCCCCGTGCCTGTCCCCAGTGGCTGAGCACCCTGAAGCTCGTTGCACAGGTGGGGGAAGCCGAGGCAGCGGCTGCTGTTCCCAGCGCTGGCGATTCTCCCGCAGGAAGCAGCCGCCAGCCGCAAAGGGGCCAGCTCCCGACCCGCCCCCCGTCCTCAAGGTCTTCAACAGACCCATCCTCTTCGACATCGTCTCCCGGGGGTGCCCGGCCGGCCTGGATGGGCTCCTCTCCTTCCTGCTCACCCACAAGAAGCGCCTCACAGACGAGGATTTCCGAGGTGAGGACCTTGCCCTGGTGCCGGAGCTGTGCCGTGGCCACTGGCCATCCCTGTATTCCTGTGGGATGGGGATGCACAGCTCTGGCGTGGGGAGCCAGGGGCCTAAGGGGTTTGTCCTGGCCCGCCCTCATCACCCTCCACTCGCAGAGCCCTCCACGGGAAAGACCTGCCTGCCCAAAGCCCTGCTCAACCTGAGTGGGGGCAAGAACGACACCATCCCCGTGCTGCTGGACATCGCCGAGAAGACGGGAAACATGCGGGAGTTCATCAACTCGCCCTTCAGGGATGTCTACTACCGAGGTGGGGGGCGTGGGGACACCGCTGAGGGCCCATGGGGGACACTGGGGTGGTTCAGGGAGCAGAGAAGGGACCTGGGAAGGATGGGACGGGGGGAACATCCCAGGGCAAGGCGGTGACTGACGGGCAGTGGTGTCGCAGGTCAGACAGCGCTGCACATCGCCATCGAGCGCCGCTGCAAGCACTACGTGGAGCTGCTTGTGGAGAAGGGAGCAGACGTCCATGCCCAGGCCCGCGGCCGCTTCTTCCAGCCCAAAAGCGAGGGCGGCTACTTCTACTTCGGTGAGCAGGGAGGGAGCCGGGGGGCTGCACCCCGAGGTGTCCCCGCGGCGGGGAAGGGGTGACAGGAGCCCCGCTGTGGTCCTCGCAGGTGAGCTGCCCCTCTCGCTGGCCGCCTGCACCAACCAGCCGCACATCGTGCACTACCTGACGGAGAACGGGCACAAGCAGGCGGACCTGCGGCGCCAGGACTCCCGCGGCAACACCGTGCTGCACGCCTTGGTGGCCATCGCCGACAACACCCGCGAGAACACCAAGTTTGTCACCAAGATGTACGACCTGCTCCTCGTCAAGTGCGCCAAGCTCTTCCCCGACACCAACCTGGAGGCCCTGCTCAACAACGACGGCCTCTCCCCGCTCATGATGGCAGCCAAGACCGGCAAGATCGGGGTGCGGTGTCCCCCCCGTGTTGGGGGAGGTCTCCCTGCCATCCCTGCTGAGCCCTGTCACACTCAGTGCATGCACGGCTTCTCTCTGCAGATGCTGGTGGAAACCTGGATGTGCAGCCTATTAACCTGGCTAATTAACACCCCTTTGCATTCTGGCCCTTTCCTAATTAACTCCAGACCCTCACATAGCCCATCTTCCCCCCTGACCTGCCCTTGGCCTCTGATGAGGCAGGCAGGGGAGTCCTCAAAAGTGCAAAAGCTGTGACGGTGTCTTTGCATCACCCCAGGAGCACCCGGGAGGATCCTGAGCCCGCTGGGGTGCAGGGAGTGGGTCGGGGGGTGCACCCAGGGTGGGGTGGTAGGAGGGCAGGGTGGCCCAAGCAGGTCTGTGGGTAGCAGTCCTCCCTTGGCAGATCTTCCAGCACATCATCCGGAGGGAGATCACGGACGAGGATGTCCGGCACCTCTCCCGGAAATTCAAGGACTGGGCGTACGGCCCCGTGTACTCCTCCCTGTACGACCTCTCCTCGCTGGACACCTGCGGGGAGGAGGTGTCCGTGCTGGAAATCCTCGTCTACAACAGCAAGATCGAGGTGTGCAGGGGCTGGGGGGGACTGGGAGGAGCCTGGAGGGGTCCAGGTGGCCCTGTCCCCTCTGTCAGCGCCCGTGTGCCACCAGAACCGCCACGAGATGCTGGCTGTGGAGCCCATCAACGAGCTGCTGAGGGACAAGTGGCGCAAGTTCGGGGCTGTCTCCTTCTACATCAGCGTGGTGTCCTACCTCAGCGCCATGATCATCTTCACCCTCGTCGCCTACTACCGCCCCATGGAAGGCCCTGTGAGTTCCCATGCTGGCACAGCTCCATGGGGCAGCTCTGCCTTGCAGGGGGGTCTGGCAGGGCTCTGTCACAGGGGATGGGGCAGCAGCTCAGCTCTGTTCTCTCCCCACAGCCGCCCTACCCCTACACCAGCACTGCTGACTACCTGCGCCTGGCCGGGGAGATCATCACCCTCCTCACTGGAATCCTCTTCTTCTGCACAAACGTCAGTGTGGCAAGGCACAGGGTCCTCCTGTGGGACCACTGGACTCTTTGGGGTCTCCAGGGGTGACAGCCCCATCCCCTGAGGCATCCCCTGCTGCCACAGAGGCCCCAGACTTGGGGACCCTGCAACCCAGACCCTCCAAACTCTGCCTCTCTCCCACAGATCAAGGACCTGTTCATGAAGAAGTGCCCGGGTGTGAACTCCTTCTTCATAGATGGCTCCTTCCAGCTGCTCTAGTACGTGAGGAACCCCCAGGCCACCATGAGCCACTGCATCCCCTGGGCTTGTGGGTGCAGGGTCTGATCTCAGCTCTCCTCCAGCTTCATCTACTCGGTGCTGGTGATTGTCACGGCGGGGCTGTACCTGGGTGGCATCGAGGCCTACCTGGCTGTCATGGTCTTTGCTCTGGTCCTGGGCTGGATGAACGCCCTGTACTTCACCCGTGGGCTCAAGCTGACAGGGACCTACAGCATCATGATCCAGAAGGTCTGGTGGGGTCGTGGGTCTTGTCCTTCTCCAGGGGTGATCCTCCTGTGGAAGTGCGGCCTAAAGAGGTTCTTCAAGGCTTTGTGAAGAGTTCCTGTGGCTCTCCACTGCCCTGCTCCCAGCCCAGCCATGCTGGTGGCACAGCTTGGTGATGATGCCGTGGTCCAGCACACCTCACCCTGCTCTCCATCACTTTCAGATCCTCTTCAAAGACTTGTTCCGCTTCCTCCTGGTCTACCTGCTCTTCATGATCGGCTACGCCTCAGGTAACCAGCCAGGACCCCTGGCTGGGGGAAGGACAAGCCCTATGGCTCAGCATGGCTGAGCAAGGGCCTGCAGACCCCCAGCTCCATCCCACCTGCCCATGGGCTCAGCCTTTGCCTCCTCCCATGGTGGAGAAGGTCTCAGCCAGCATGGAGCCACACTGGGGCCCACTGTGGATCCTGCCCTTGCCATTGCCCCTGCGGACTCGCTGTCCCTGTCCCTTCTTCCCCAGCCCTGGTGTCCCTCCTCAACCCGTGTCCCAGCAGTGAGTCCTGCAGCGAGAAGTCCAACTGCACCGTGCCCACCTACCCATCCTGCCGGGACAGCCAGACCTTCAGCACCTTCCTGCTCGACCTCTTCAAGCTCACCATCGGCATGGGCGACCTGGAGATGCTGGAAAGCACCAAGTACCCCGGCGTCTTCATCATCCTCCTCGTCACCTACATCATCCTCACCTTTGTGCTCCTCCTCAACATGCTCATCGCCCTCATGGGTGAGACCGTGGGCCAGGTCTCCAAGGAGAGCAAACACATCTGGAAGCTGCAGGTACCACCCTGGGGGCAGCGGGGCTCCAGGGCCTGCCTGTGCCTGGGGGCTGCAGCATCGAGGCACCCTGAGCTCCATGGCTGAGGCAGCTCCATGCTCAAGCAGTCCCTGGTGTCCCCTGGCAGTGGGCCACCACCATCCTGGACATCGAGCGCTCCTTCCCAGTGTTCCTGAGGAAAGCCTTCCGCTCAGGGGAGATGGTCACAGTGGGGAAGGGCACGGACGGGACTCCTGACCGCCGCTGGTGCTTCAGGTAAAGGTGGGCGCCCTCGGAGGCTGGGCAGCAGCTGAGCCTCTCCCACCAGTGCCAGCAGCATTTTGCGGGGGGGGCTGGCACCGTGCACTCATTTGCTGGGTGCTTTGTACTGATCTGGAGGCAGCTGGCATTGCTGATGGGTGCCGGAGCTCCCACCCTGCAGCCCCTGCGGGTCTGACCTTCCCCACAGGGTGGACGAGGTGAACTGGTCCCACTGGAACCAGAATCTGGGCATCATCAGTGAGGACCCGGGCAAGAGCGACACGTACCAGTACTACGGCTTCTCCCACACCGTGGGCCGGCTGCGGAGAGGTGAGCGCCGTGCTGCGGGCTGGGAGCATCCCTCAGGCTGGGAGCATCCCTCAGGATCTGCCAGGAGCAGATTTGGGGGCGTGGGGAGCAGCCACAGGCTCCCGGCTCTGCCCACTTCCCACCCTCTCCGCAGATCGGTGGTCGACGGTGGTGCCACGTGTGGTGGAGCTGAACAAGAGCTGCCCGCCGGAGGAGGTGGTGGTGCCCTTGGGGGCCATGGGCGCAGCGGAACCGCGGGAGCGGCGGCACGGCCATGCCCCGAGCTCCCCGCTCTAGCACGGCAGCACCGGCAGCTGATGGACTCTGCCCGGGCCCCCGGAGCGGCTCCGGGATCACGACTGAGCTGGATGGTGCTCGTGTGCTCCTCCTCAGGGATTCGCACAGCCTCTGGCCCTCCGGCAGCCGCTGTCCCCGCGGGTGTCCAGCCCGGATCGGGGCGGGTCTGGCCGTGCCCCAGCGGTGCCGGCGGTCTCGGCTCTCACCGGCGAGCTCCAGTGCCACCGCTTCGCTTTGCTGTGCCGGGGCCGTGGCTGTGCCATGCCGGGAGCCTCGGCCCGGGCCGGGGGTGGCGAGCGCGGCCCCCGCCGCCCACCGAGGCCGATGGTTTTGCCAGAGTTTTGCACAAGATTTATACGACTATTTATTTAGTAATAAAGACTGACCCGCCACCGCCGCCTCCTCCCGGCGCTGAGTGATTCCGGGTGGGAGAGCCAGGGCTCGGGGAGGGATGGAGGAGCTGCCTGCTCCCTGTCCGTGCCGTGCCAAGCCAAGACAAACCGTGCCAAGCCATGCCGTGCCTTTGGGCATGGTCATCCATCGTGCTGAGCTCAGGTGTGGTGCAGGGATGTGATGTACAGGTGTGGTACAGGGATACAATGATGTACAGGTGTGATGATGCACAGGTTATGATGCACAGGTGCAGAACAGCGATGCGATGTGCAGGTGTGGTGCATAGTTACGATGCACAGATGTGGTGCATAGTTACGATGCACAGGTGTGGTGCATAGTTACGATGCACAGGTGCGGTGCAGGGATGCGGTGCACAGGTGCGGTACAGGGATGCGAAGCACAGGTGCGGTGCAGGGATGCGGTGCACAGGTGCGGTACAGGGATGCGGTGCACAGGTGCGGTGCAGGGATGCGGTGCGCGGTCGCAGCGCCAAGCCGCTCCACGGGAGGGCAGCACACACCGCGCGATGCGGGACCGGCCCCGGCGGGCGCGGAGAGCCCGGGCCGGGCCTGACCCCGCACCCCGAGCAGAGCGGTGGCACCGCTACGGGGCTGGGGGCAACCCAATGCTTGGCATCCCATCCCCATCGCACCCGTACCCCATCCCCTCCTGTCTCTAGCCCATCCCCATCCCATTCCCATCCTCACCCCATCCCATCCGTCACCCCTCTGTAATTCCTTTCCTCCTCATCCTCCCAGACCCCTGCAGCGCTGAGCGTTCCTTTAACAGCTGGACGTTGTGCAGGTGTGAAGGAGCGCTTTGGGTGGGCACCAGTGGCATGGTGACACGGTGACACTGGCAGAAACCCTGCCAGGGCCCTGGGGACAGCCCAGCTCTCGCAGCAAAAGCTTTAGCAGCAGAGGGGACCCTTCATCTTCCAACTGAGTCGCCGTCAGCGTTAACGGCAGTGTCTCTGTTTAAATGTGATTTACATACATCTCTCATATTGTGGTTTAAGTATTTCCCCAGGGTGAGGGATGAATATGTTTCATTATCGCTCCTTGGGAGAGGCGGAGGTGGCGGCTCCTGCTTCATAATCGAATGAGGAGCTGAGCTGCTCCCCTTCTAGGCAGGTTCTTGGGTGAAAACAATAAACTTGGCTTTCACCCAGCTGGGTGGCCACAGGTCCACAGTGGCCAGTCCTGGCTGGGCCATGTGTGGTGGCTGGGACAGGACTCAGCCACTCGATGTGCCAGAGATGAGCTCAGCACTGTGGCTGCCCCCAGCTGCAGAGATGGGATTTTCCAGTAAAATGAGATATAAACCAATTTTCTCCCCTCTCATGCTGATCTTGATGCCCCAAAGCCAAGAGGCCACATGTCAGTGGGTTTTAAAAAGATTTGAGGGGTGGGAAGGGCAGCTGTCACCATCATCACTCTGCACCCTGCGGTGGCTCTGTGAGGACAGGGACACCACAGCCACCACGATGACATCCCAGCACAGGAGGCCTCTGTCACCTTCAGGGATTGATTTTGGCCCTTTCACCCCCTGCCCCACCAAACCTTGAGCTGTTTCACCCTCAGCTGTGGTGAGGGGGCACCCCAGGGGCTGGTGAACCGGGGGTGCTCAACCCTGGCCCCCTCCCACCCCTCCCTGCCAGCGATGACAAACCCAACAAAGGGAAGAGAAAAGCACTTGTCATCCAGAATGCGGAGCGTGGAAGCAAATTTATTTTTAGATAAATCTAAAGCTTAATTTGTGAAGCTAATATCAATCAAAATGAGAGATGGGTTTTTTTAAGTCCTTTCGCAGCCGTGCAATTTATACTTGCCTGTCTCTCCTCCTCGCTCCCAAACAGCTCAGGCGGCCGCTAAGTTTAATATCAGCCTCGTGCACACCTGCCTTGGAAATTTATATTATTGTCGGTGTTATTATTGGTACTATTTGAATAGGAAGATATTTGTAGGCCAGAAGCAGCAGAGTTTCCTTCAGCGTGTTCCCCCAGCGCTCGTGGGTGCTGTGCCCTGTGGAATGGGAAGGCAATGTCTTCATCCTCAGTGCTGGGATGTACCTCATGTTCCTGCCCCATCTCCCACTGGTGTCTGTGCACATTTTGGGTCCCCACGTGCTCACCTGCACCTGCCCTGGCTGGAGGCAGGTGCCCACCAAGGAGGGTCTAATTTATTTTGCATTCCGCAGCTGAAGCCTCCCCGCTGCCCAGAGAAATCCTCCTCCCGAGGAGCGATCCGAGGGGAGAATTAACCTGCTAAATAATAAAAACCCCCGCACACCTCCTAATGAAATGTAATGACTTGGAGACCTGCAAGATGGATCGCGCCGTCGCTCCCAGCCGCTCGCCCTGATTTATGGCGAGCTGGGAAATCTGATGGAGGCAGAGCTAATGAATCCTCCTCCCACGGGCTCCACTGACGGAGCAAAGTTTCTCCCGGAGCCCCCAGCACGGCTCTGTGCACCCCAGCCTTTGTAGAGCCCCCCCTTTGGGGCAGGGGGGTCCCCAAGGAGGGGCTGCCCCACACAGAGGGACCCCTGGCAGCCCCGCCGAGCTCCAGCCTCACATTCCTTTGATGTGGCATCTTTTTAATGACAAAAATCTGAGCAAAGATCTTCCTCCAGACGGATTAATTTTAACAAGCAGGCAGTGGCACCCCCCCCACATCAGTAACATTAACCTCAGTGAGAATTTCCTTTTGTCCCAGTTTCTCTTTGTTCCCTGGATGGGCTGTCACGCCGCTGGCTGCTGGTGACGGTGTGCCACAAATACCGGCGGAGATTACGTGGAGTGAGCAAACCAGACAAATGGAGCTGCCAGCCCCGGCCTCAGCCATGGCCACGGGGCAGCTCCAGACATGTGGCTGTGTCCTCATGACCATACCTGTCCTTGTCCCCATCCTCATCCCATCCCATCCCATCCCATCCCATCCCATCCCATCCCTTCCCACCCCTGTACCCTCTCAGTCATGCCCAAAGGCAGCTGAGTCTCTGCCACCCTCAGTCCCCCCTCTGGCTGGGATAAGGCCACACTGTGTGTCCCACCATGGGACAGGAGGCCAGGGAGATGCATCCACAGCCGGAAGCTATTTGGGATTCAGGACCATCATCCCGGTGCACCTGACTCATTCCTGCTGCCGGGCAGAGCAGTGGGGTTGGATTTCAGAGTGACAGGACCATCAGAGAGCCCCCATCCCACCTGGGCACCTGGAATGCCCCTGCCATGGGGAAACCCAGTGGGGAACTGGCCGTGGGTGACAGATGGCAGCAGAGATGCCACCCCCCTGCACTGGTGACAGGATGGGGACACAGTGCCTGACCCCAGCACCCGCTGCCCTGCAAGGGACAGGCGTCCTACGGGTGCACGTGAGGCCACAGCCCTAATCCCAGGGATTTGTTCCATGTGCTGCCCCTTGGGTGTGAGGCAGAGACTGGTGCCGGCTGGATTAATGGCTCAGCATCGTTAACAGGTTATTTATGGGCGCTCCTCCGTGCCCTAAAAATCTCCTGGAGCAGGGGGAGGGTGTCCCAGCTCTGGGGGAGCCAGGAGGAGGCCACAGCAAAGCAAAGAGACATCAGAGCACACATCCAGCGAGATCCTGGTTTTACTTTGGGAAAAACACCATCCGGACACACGGCTTGTGGGTTTTGTGTTGGTTTTTTTTTTTTTTTTTTTTTTTTTTTCATTTTGTTTTCTCATTTTTAAAACAATATAGTGCAGCCAGCACTTCTCACAGTAGAATATAATGGTCAATTTTAGTATAAAAAAAAAACATTCTCAGAGATTTGTAAATGCACTTAGTGCTTGAACAGGCTTTCAGGGATACAGTACCTCTTTTCCGAGCACAATCACCTTGGGTTTCATCAGGATATTATTTTTCTTTTACCTTTAAACATCAAAACATTTTGTATTTCGTGGTGAGGAGCCTTTTGTAAATGAACAAATCTATTAAACACAGAATTACACAGAGTGAATAACGGACCATAATGAGTATTATGGAATTGTTTGGGTTTCTTAAAAAAAAAAAAAAAAAAAAAAGAAAAGAGAAAAAAAAGGAGGTATGTGAGCACCCCGGTACCACAACCCAGAACCAAGGTAGAACTGACAGTAAGGGGGGAAATAAAACAGCCTGGAAGTGTGAGAGCTTGGGGGTTCCCAGGAGAGAGGGGCTGAGGGGGTCCCAAACCTCCTGGTTGAGTGGGGATAGGAGCTGTGGCCACTGTGGGGCCGGGCAAGAGGAGGAGGATGAGGAGGAAGAGGAGTGGGAAGAGACTCTGTAGCAGCCAACACATAGATGTACAGCCTAGTCAACTAAAAAAAAAAAAAAATCTGTTCAAGTTTTCAAGTGTTTTTTCTTAAATAGCCTCCAGACTGTCCCCAGTTATTAGCTTTAATCAAAGCAGTGCAAGTTACGGACTTCAGCTACAGGTCAGGCGCCAGCTCCCTGCGGCCACACACCGGCCGGGCTGGGACTGGCCACCACTGGGCTGGCACTGGCCACCACGGAGCCTCCTGGCCACTGCCCTGCCAGGACCGGCCACTGTGGAGCCTCCTGGACAGCTGCCAGGTCAGCACCAGCCACCACTGGGCTGGGACCCACCCTGGAACCTCCTGGCCGGCCACGACACCGGGCTCTGCTCTGCTCTGGGCACTGCCAGTGCAGCAGAGCCTCCCCTCCTCCCCTGGATAGCAGCAACTCGTAGCAATTCCCTGTTCACATTCGTGGAGATAAAATGATTTCTGAGCTATATAGACAAGCGGTCCTTCGACCTCGGCTTCCAGCTGGTCGCGGGTGTGTCCAGTCTGGGGACCCCGGTGCAACGCCAGTGTCCCGGGAGCCCTTTGGGCAGCCGACCCCGCGTCCCCCTCCCTGTCCCCCCGCCCCGGCTGCCGCTGTCCGGTGCCGGCAGCTCACGCCAAAGTCCTCGCCCTGGGTTTGGGAAGAGCAGCATCGGTCCCTTTATCTGTAGACGGGCAAGCGGATGTGGGCGTGCTGGTGGTCCAAGAGCCTTGGCACAGACACGGTCTCGTAGCCCTTGCCCAGCATCTGCTCCTTGATGCAGGGCGGGTGGATGTCGTTGATGAGATACTCCAGGGACTGGAGGCTGCTGCTGAGGATGGAGGTATTGCAGAGGGTCTTGCTGGGCAGCCCCTCGGCCGGGGGCACCCCCAGCTCGCGGGGCCCGGCCCCCAGCTCCGGCGGGTTGTAACAGTCGCTGTTGGGGGTCACCAGGATGCTGTTCCAGGGGGGAGCAAAGTACTGCCCCACCGCGAAGTTGCCGTGCATGCAGTTCAAGGGCGACGAGCTCACCTTGTCAGCCGCGCCGCCCAGGCCGTAGGGCCGCGAGGCGCCCGCGCACGTCTCGGGGGATTTGCTGAGGGCCCCGCCGCCGCCGCTGCCCCCGCTGTACATTCGCAGGTGCTGCTGCTGCTGCTGCTGCTGCTGCTTCTGCTGCCACACCAGGTAGTCCATGCCCTCGGGGTAAACGCCCGCCTTGGGTCCCAGGGCGGCGGCCGGGTTGGAGCCCAGCGCCAGCTCGGCGCCCTTGCGGCACTCGGGCAGGACGGTGCCGCCGTAGCCGGGGCCGAAGGCGCCGTGCTTGGCCGGGCTGGGGTGGGCGGCCACGACGGCCGGGCAGCCCGGCTGGGCACCCTGAGCCTGGCACTGCTGATTGATCTGGTAGATGATGCTCTGGATGGAGGGCAGGTTGGAGGGCGGCAGGGCCAGGCTCCTGCCCGCCAGCGGCAGCACCGAGGCCGCCACCGTCACGTTGGGGGGCACGGGACCCTCCAGCTGCTTCTGGCCGCCGTGGTAGCTCAGCTGCCCGGCACAGGAGGGACCTTGAGCTAAAGTGCTTGAGGCGGGGTAGGGAGCGACGCCCACCTGGGCGGGAGAGAGCTTAGTCCGCTTCCCCTCCGAGTTCTTCACCACACTTTTGCCGGAGGCTTTGACGATGGCCAGCAGCCCCTGGTAGCCGCCGGCGTGCAGGGGGTAGGGGCTGTACCTCTGCCCCGTGGTGTCGTAGCCGTTCACCGTCCGGTTAAGGTGCTTGTGCTGGGGGACCCTGATGTTGGTGGGGAAGATCTTGATGGTCAGCGGGCTGTTGGCCACCTTCTGTGCGTAGGCGTCCAGCTCGGCGGGGCTGGGGTAGCGCGGGGAATGCATGGGGGCCGTCTCGCCTGTGGGAGCAAAGGCTGAGGTGAATCCAGTGCCACCAGGATGAGGGGACACAGCACCCCATCACCATCCTCCTCCCGGCCAGATCCCACCCGCTCCCGGCAGAAACCAGGTCACGGCACCGAGCTGTCCCCTCCCCGCTGACGGGAGCCACTTGTAAGTGGCCTAAAATAAACTCAGTGTGGAGAATGGAAATGTCACTTTACCCAACGGGGGAATCTTTCTCTGAGATTGGATTTAAACTACATTATACAAGCAATTTCATGGGTGCTTTGCGCTGCTACGAGAACCTCACCAAAAATGGAAAAGCATTGCATTTACCAGCCATAAATCAGCAGTTCCTATAATGAGCACAAAAATGTCACTTTTATGCAATTTTACAGATGAACAAAACTGGTGAAATTAACTGTGGTAACCTACTGGAGTCAGCAAAAGCCACTGCAGAAAAAAAAAATTATATATGTATATAGTTTTGCTCCTTTCAAACTCTTTCCTGAGCAAGTTTCTGCCATTCTGGTGTGAAAACTCATTTGTCGTTCCCATTATACTTTCATTTGGAGTTTATCTTGAGTATCCAATGAGCCACCAACTGTGAAAATGATTAAATCTACAAAATCTATCTAATAGATGGAATAAATTAGGTGTTTAAAATCTCCACACACACTCACACGCAGGCACGTGCACGTACACGTCGGCACATGGGAATGACGGTTGGTTCCCAGCTGGTTCCCAAAATTCCCAGCCCTGCCAAGGGATGTCTGTGGCACACTGGGAATGGCAGACCTGGTGCCTGCCCAGAGGAAGGTTTGGCAAGGGAGATGTAGTAAAATTGGGGGGTTTGTGGAGGCTCAGCCTTCCCAGTACCTGGAACACTCTGCTCCCGATGCCACCAGGATCAGCAACCCGTGATGCCACCACGTCCTGGGTGGCAAAGTTACCATGGAAGAGCTGCACCTCTGGGTACATTCCACATTCCCTATGAAGGGTTTGCCAGTCCCAATCCCACTCTGAGTGACATTTCCATGGCTGCGACACGCCCGGATAAACCAGGCATTGGTTAAAACCAGGATTCAGCAGGAGGGATGCACTGGAATCTGTGACTGTCCTACCAGCAGCAGAGGGTGGACACAGCAGTGAGGCTGTGGCTGCTCTCCATGCTCTCCGTGCTCTCCATTCTCTCCATGCTCTCCATCCATGGGTGCTCTCCATCCTCTCCATCAGTGCAGTAATTGCCCAGGCAGGACGCAGTGCCTGCCAGCCATTGCTCCCATTAAGCTGATGTTATGGGCTTTTTACAGGTGTCTTTAAATAGACATTGTTATTAACGAGTGTATTAAGCCAATTAAAACCAGCGCCTTTGAGGAGGATTTAATGGAGCTGCCAGAACACAGGAGGAACAGCACCAGCAGCTCCCTCTGGCAGGACACGTGAGGATGTGTGGCACCAGGACATCCCTGGCATTGATCCTCTGGCCTCTGGGAAGCTCTGGTGCTCCTGCAGAGCCAGCAGGGCAGTGAGGGCACACTGAGGGGGCACAGTAGGCTCTGCTGGCCATGGGCACCCCCCAAGCCAGAGGGTGCAGGGGGCTGCGAATGGGACCCCTCTGCCCAGAGGCACGGCGTGGAATGGCACAGCATGGAATGGCACGGCATGGAACGGCACAGCACACACATCTGCATTCCCCTTCATGCCAGCACCACTGTCCTTGGAGGTGGCAGCATCGTGAATACTCAATTAACATGACACTAATTAGCTGGTGACACTCGCGAAATCCCTAATGAGACCATTCCATGGAAATGCTCCTTTCCCAGGAAAAATATTAAAAAACCAAGGGGCTGTGGCAGGAGGGAGGGAAGGAGGTGGTGTCACCTGCAGGCACCAAAGTTTCCTGACCGAGATAACCACAACCGTGTCCCCAAGCACCGGGGCTACAGGTGACACTTTAGGGGTGGCCCTGTGCCATGGGACAAGCCCGCTGATCCGAGCCTGGCCGAGGGCATCCCACCCACCATCCCCGGCGTGTGCCCTGAGCAGCCTTTGTCGCCTCTTTGCTCCAGCTGGGTCGGATGTGACAAGCCACCGATTCGGCGTGTTGTCACATTCTCAGGGTGACGCACCGCGCCCCCGCCGGGAAAATTACAGAGCGGCCGCTCTCCCGGCGGCTCCCGGCACGGCGGCGGCTCTCCGCAGTAATTACTGCTTTTCCAGCGGGCTCTTAATTGCTGCGAGATGCAAACTCGCCCGAGCCACCGGCGGGGGCGGCCGGCCCTGACACGGCCGCTCGCTGTTTGTCCTCCGTGTCTCCTCCTAAACTCGGAGCACCGGGACGGATCCCCCGGCTGCCGGCACAGCCATCACCACCATCCTTAAACCTATCACCACCATGCCTAAACCCATCATTCGCCATCCCTAAACCCAGCCCAGCCACTGCCAGCCACCAGCGTCCCCCACCAGCCCCTTCCCCCAGATGTTTCCCTGCCTCCCAACTCCCTCCCTCCCTGGCATTCCCATGGGATGCGTCCGGCACCCCACCAGCTCCCCCCTCCCTCCCTGACCTGCTCTGTTTTTCCAGCCTGCACTCAATAACTGCTAAATAATTGAATCTGCTCAGCAGCCAAAGATTTGGTTTGAATTTTATTGGAATTTTAAATTGTTTTGTTTCTTTGTATTTTATTACTGTAAATGGAAAACGCATCGCCCACAGTAATAATCCGATGGCTTTTTATATTACTCTGAGCTTCTGCTTGGAGCATTATTGGAAAGCCAGGCAGAGAGGAGACCCAGGCTAATGGCAGCACGGGCTTATGAGATTATGCCTCCAGCTAAACAACTTTTTACTTTAGCAAATTGGCCACCAAACCCAGTCCCAGACACAGATGTAAATCCCAGACCCCGCTGGGGCCGAGGTCCAGAATAAATCTCGGTTTATGGAGCAGGGAGCTCCAGCCCTGCTGTGCCCAGAGCAGCAGGATGAGGCAAAATGTCTGACAGGGACCAGGGATGGCTGCAGGAAGGGTGGGAGAGGTGGGAGAAACCCCTCCCAAAAGCCTCCTCCACCTTCTGCCAGCATCACTCACATCCCCCTCACACCCAGCATTCCCTGCATCTCCCAAATCCCCCACATTCACAGTATTCCTTGCATCCCCTGCATTCCTCCAACCCATGGTGTCCCCAGGGACCCTCACACCATGCCTGGCTGCAGCCACAGCCCACAAGGTCTAGGAAAAAAAAAAAAGAAAGATGGGAGAAAAGGAGAGAAGAGAAGCTAACCAGGGTCTGCTTGGTTAAAGCAGTTGTGGGATCAAAATGGCACCAGGAAGAATAACCAGAACCAGGAAGGGTGCTCATTACTGGGAAGGAAGTTCAGGACCAGGAAGAATGTTTAGAACCAGGAAGGACAGAGTGGATCCTCACTATTAGGAAGGATGCTCCAGACCAGGAACGACAAGGATGGACACTCAGCACACAGAAGGAAGCTCCACTCTGCTCCCTCTGTGTCCCCCAGGCTGGTGGTGGAAGAACATCCCTGGCTGAGTTCCCTCTTCCCTGGAGGAGGATGAGCACGGGCACCAGCAATTTGTGCCTTTAATTTCCAGCCCATGAGACTGCGCTGCCTGGCAGCTGCCCAGCTCTGGAAGGGGATGGGGAGCAGGATGTTTGGGTGCACAGAAGGAAGAATTTGGGGGTCAGCACCAGCAGCACCACAGCCCTGAGCAAGGACTCCTCAGGGAGAAGCCAAGTGGGAACGTGGCAGGACACGGCACCTCACTGGTTAACAGCAGCACGAGAGAAACGTGCTGCTCCCTCCCTCCCCCCCATTCCTTCCGAGATAAGATGGGACAATCCTTATTTTTACACATCGAAGGCGCTACAATATTTTGCAATAAATGAAAGGAGTAATCTCGGCAGGGAATCTTTATAAAGCTGCCGAAGGCGACGTGTGCCTGGAAGCTTCCCAGAGCCGGGGATGGGCCTCATCTTCCCGTGGTCCCAAAGGAAAAGGCTTTTCACCCCTTTTTCAGATGGGAAAAAAGGCTGGAATGGAGGGCTCGGCCCCAAAATGCAGCTCAAGGAAAGCATCTGTGTTCACGTGATCCCATTGCCACATTCAGCCTGGGAAGGGGAGTTTTCCTGGAGCTCTGAGCATCCTACCCAAGCTCACCCTCCATCCCTGTCCTGCCCTACTCCTCTTCCAGAATAGCACTGGCATTTCCAGTCCTGAGCTCCTGGTTTGTTCCTGCCCAGCCTCTCTGAGCCGGCAGGGTGGAAGGGCAGCAATTAGGCAGAATTTTTAATTGGCACAGGGGCAGGAGGGGTGGGAAGGGGAGTGATGCTGGGCAGAGGCAGGAGCACACTGGGGACCTGAGCAGCCGTGCCAATGGCTCTTATTAAAAAATAATAGTGCTGCAGCCTCCAAATGAATTAAATTCTGAGAGAGCACAGAGCTCGTCCCCAGCTTTGGGACCAGAATCCCTGTTCCCCTTGCAGCAAGGCAATCCCGATGCCTTCAAAGCTTCAAGAAGCATCAAGAATCCCCTTTTCCTCTGCCTGCCACACTGGGAACAGATTTTGTAAAAGCTAAACCCTAAATATTTGCAAAACACTTGGAAGAAACCTCAATATTTGGAAAACACTTGGAAGAAAACAAACAAAAGCTGCTACATTTAACAAATCAAGACAGTCCTTCAAGTTTTGGGTCTGTGCCCCAAGTAGCAAAGCTGCCTGGCAGGATCTGGCTGCCCTGGAGGACAGAGCCTGGCACACGGAGCCCGTGACCCCAGCCAGGGGCAGGGCAGATTCCAGGGGGTCCCAGATGGAGCTGGAGGGTGGCTGGGGGATGCTGCCCTGCCCAGACTAGGGCATTGGGGGGGGTGTGGGTA
>VZSR01003800.1:4194797-4215485 GCA_013398615.1 Brachypodius melanocephalos
ATGGGGGGGGGTGTGGGTATCACCTATGGTTTTTGGGTGCTGCCGGGCAGGCGGGGCATTGTGCCCTCGTCTCTGGGCGGTTTGGGCGGCTGCCACATCCTGCGGCCCTCCCACCCTGCTCGAGTGGCGTTTCTATGGTGACAGTGTCCCCAGGATGGGTAGCGCAGAGGCCACCGTGCTGCTGCTGCCAATGCCGTGGGGATCCCTGCCTCCCCGACTGAAGGGACAGCACCGCCCGTGATCAGCACCCTGCCCTGTCCCCAAAACCTCCGCGTCCCCCACTGCGGGACCCCCCGGCCCCGGCGTGGAGCATCCCCGGTGCCAGGAGCCGAGACAAACACGCCCCGCGCTCCGGGGGCTTAAATTAAACCAACCACAGCAATAATAGCGGGAGAAATCCATCTGAATAAACGTAGGTGGCAAACCCCGCGCGGCAGCGGCAGAGCCGGAATCCGCAAAGACAACAAAATTCATGACAAAGCACAAAGGGAAGCGCCGGGGCTCGCCGTCCCCAGATATTCATCCGTTAACACGTTCCCTTTTTAGGCTGACATGTCATTTCAGACGGGGCCTTTCTTCCTCCCCTTCCTTCTCCCCCTCGTCGGCTCTGCCGAGGCGGCTGCTGAATTGGATCACCTCGGGGCGAGCACTTTATTATCTGCAGTCAAAGCGTCACCGCAAATACCCGTCTACACACACACGTGTCACTTCCCATTTGTCTCCTCCACGAGGTATTAGCGCGGCACTGGCGCCCGTGCTCTGTGCCATGCTGGCCACCGTGCCACCATGGCCACCGTGCCACCATGGCCACCATGCCACCATGGACACCATGCCACCACGGCCACTGTGCCACTATGGCCACTGTGCCACCATGGACACCGTGCCACCATGGACACCATGCCACCACGGCCACTGTGCCACCACGGCCACTGTGCCACCATGGACACCATGCCACCATGGCCACCGTGCGAGGATGCCCCGGTGACAGCCCAAAGCCATCCTCATACTGTCCCAATGTCAGCCCAGCACCACCCCGAAGCCATCTTGATACTGCCCCAATGTCATCCCAGTTCCACCCCAATGCCATCTTGATATTGTCCCAATGTCAGCCCAGCGCCACCCCAAAGCCATCCCGATACTGCCCCAATGTCCCAGCACCACCCCAATGCCATACTGATGCTGCCCTGATGCCGCCCTCACAATATTCAAGTGACACCTCAGCCACCACCATGATGCTGCCACAGTGCTGCCCTAATGTCACCTACGTGTCACCCAAGCACAGCGCTGAAGCCACCTCAACACAACTGCCACCCCAGTGCCACCCATCTGAAACCAACAG
The DNA here is from genome assembly GCA_013398615.1 of Brachypodius melanocephalos. Lineage (NCBI taxonomy): Eukaryota > Metazoa > Chordata > Aves > Passeriformes > Pycnonotidae > Brachypodius > Brachypodius melanocephalos. The sequence continues at coordinate 4,196,137 of VZSR01003800.1, forward strand.
AGCCCAAAAGCCACCCCCCAAAGGCACCCTGAGGCCACCCCAACACAACCACCAGCCCAATGCCAGCCCAGTGCTGTCCCAGTGCCACCTTTCAGAAGCCGTGATGCCATCCTGATGCCACTTCAGCACAGAGCCTCCGAGGGACCCCAGAACCAGGAGGGGACCCCAGCACCTCTGTTGGCCCTGCAGCTCATCCCAGCTGCCCCCAGCCCCTCTGCTCATTCATCCACAGCCAATTAATATTTGAATTAATTTAAGACACTGGCTCTGTACCTGCCAAGGGGAGCAGGGTGGGCACCTTAAAGCAGGGTTCCCCATTCTGGGGTTCTGCCAGTGCCCAGGAGCCTGCTCCGTGGCCAATGGACCATCACAATCCTGGGAAGTTTGGACATAAACCAAACCTTATTGTGTGCTGCACCATTACCACCCCAAATCCAGGGCTCTGACCTGGCAGGAGATGGGCACTGAGCAGCCCCACCTCACCCTCCATCCCCACACGTGACCGATGGAAAAGTGATTTTACAGCGATTCCTGGCAGGGAAAGTGCAAGTCAACAGCACATTTTGGGCCCAGCAGTTAATTGAACTCCTTTTTATGGCACGTATATAAATACACAGAACCATCATTAACCGATCCCTTCCAGAAACTGAAAATGAAAGAATTAATCTTACTTCACTCATGTGTAACCCCTCATGAAATTAAAATGATATTTTATGGGTGTGTACAAAAGCAAAGCCTCGCTGCAGCCACTCTAATGAAAATGCCCTTGGAACAAGCAGAATCAGGTAACGAGAAGCCATTAAATGGGGCCTCATCCCATGTGCAATTAATGGGTTTATCACTGATCAGAGTCCCTACAGGTGCAGGGAGAGCTGTGGGTGACCCTGGAGCTGAATCCCTGGCACGGAGCCCTGGCCATCACCTCTCATTAGGGCCATCCCCTCGTTAGTGTTTTAACACGGAGATGGGCCCTGGGAGGGTTTGTGCCACCCCCAAAGAGCCATTTATCACACTGGCCCAGTGGGGCCAAGGTGACAGCTCTCATGGGAACCCTAGCATGGAGGATGTTCTTCTCTGGGCAATCTGTGCCAATCACCTCCCTCACAGGGAAGAATTTTTTCCCAAAATCCCATCATCCCTGCCCTTTGGCAGTGTGTGGCCATTCCCACTCACCCTGCCATTCCACAGTCTTGTAAATAATCCCTTCTCCATCTTTCTTGTAGGCCATGGAGGATGCTCAAGAGGTTCACCTCTGTGAACTCCTCATGGCTCCTTTAGGGGGGGACACATCCTGCTCCCTGCCACGCTCCCAGGACCAGGCTGGCTGGAGGAGGGCACATGGAAAATAACATTTCATTAAATATCATCCACTGCTCCGTGACTGCTGAGAGTGGGAGCAGCAAAGGGTTTGGCCAAGCTGAGAGGGGCATTATTTGATTTATAATTTAAATAAAGCTCAGGATTCCTGTAATGCGCCCAGGATAAAATCAAAAGGGACCAGGCTGCTGGAGTTAATTGGACGTGATATTTTCCTGAGGATGCTGCTTCTCCACAGGCTCCTGATCCTCTGCTGGAGGCTGGAGGCACAGGCAGGGCTGGAAGGGCTCTGGCACCTTCCTGCATCCTCCTCAAGGCATGCCAGGCTGGTTCTTACGGAACACCCTTGGGAACACCACTGGCAACAGCAGCAAAGCCACCTCCAGCTTTATCAGGAAGGGTTTTGCGGGATGCTTCGGGATGCAGCCACACCGATGTGGGGGGCACAGAAATGGGGGGACAACAATCAGCAGGAAAGGCCAGGGGCAAAACCAGGGGGGTGAAGGCGCCAGCAGCTCCCTGCATGGGCAGGAAAATGAGTCAGCTCACCTTTTACGTGAAATTAATACCAAAATTAATCAGCGGCGCGGGCAGGATAATAGGATTTCACAGTGGTGCCGGGCCAGACGGCCAATGCGCCGAGAGCCAGACTCATTTAATATCGACAGAAACAATGCCAGAGGACAGAAATAAGACCCATAAAGATAATTACTGAGATACTCAGGAGCAAATTAAGTAATCAGAGGCACTTCTAAATTGCGCCTGGTTTGAAGAGCGCGCTCTCCGTGCCGATTCCCCGCGCGGGCGTTCCGGTGGCGGCGGGAGCTCGGCTCCCCGGCCCCTCCACCGTGCTTCCCACAGGTGCCATAAATAAGGAAGGGAAAATTGTATTCCAAGCCAGATGCGTGGCCCTGGATGTCACCTGCAATTTAATTTGCGCTGGCGGGAGGCAGAGAGGAGCGAGACGTGCGGCGTTTGCCCATAACGAGCGGAAACGTACGGGCAGCTAAACTTTGATTAAGGTGACCTGGCTGGTGGAACCAGTGAGTGCAGTGTGGGGGTCCTGGAGGGAGCTTGGCTGCTGCCACCCATCCCAGGGGACACGAGGCTCTTGGAGATCTCAGATGAGCACGGTCCTGCCCGAGGGATGGGGTGAGACCAGTCAGAAATTCTGTCTCCTGGGTACCCTGCACCTGCCAGGGTCTGGGGTGGGGTCAAACCTCTGCCCTCATCCCACTGGCACAACTCCAGGACCACTGGGGCTGAGACCCTCTCAGGATGCACGCAGCCGTATCCAGGAGCATCTCTCACAGCCATGGCACCATATGTGACACCACATAGGGGCTCCTGCTTCCCAAACCTCCTTATTTCAGCATCTCCCCATGGCAGAGTGGGAAATGCTAGAAAACACCAACCCCCTCAGCAGGAAGGTCCCTCTGGACTTTGTTCCATGAGCTGAGATGGTCCTTAGCTCTGAGCTGCATCCAGGGAATGCTACAGGGACAAGCAGGTGTATCCTGACCTTGGGATCACAATGAGCTCAAACAGATTCTCGGTGCTGAACACCTCCAGTCTCCAGAAAACCGTGTCGAGTTTGTCCTGCCCATAGGTCTCAGACCCTGTGGGCATGGCTGAGCTCATTATTCCATGGCAACAAGGTGCTCCAAGAGCTGGACACCTCTCACCAGCCCTGTGCAGCCACGATGCTCAGGCGTGACGGATTACGAATAATTTTACAAGAGCTGCATCCTTTATCCCTCAAGACACCAACAAGGAGGAGACCTGGGAGGCACTGCATGCTCCAGTGCACTGCAAGCTGCACCATGCCACCTGGGTGCCCAAATTCCCACCTCTGGCCTGGGTGTCCTATTCCCTGTGCTGGCCATTGGGGAGCTGCACACAAAAAATCATGGAATCCAGAATGGTTTGTGTTGGATGTGACCTTAAAGACCACCCACTTCCCCCCGCTGCCACAGGCAGGCACACCTTCTGCTCCAAGCCCTGTCCAACCTGGCCATGAACACTTCCAGGGATAAGCTTCAGGGATAAAAGAACTTCCAGAGATAAAATAACTTCCCAGGATAAATAACCCTCCTGGCTGGCAGTGCAATGCTGAAGTGACGCTGGGGATCCCCAGGGAGGCTGAGCATTACCCAAAATCCATGCCCAGCTTGCCCAAACCCCATGCCCAGCTCTCCTGGCTGCTCAGGGTGCCCAGGTAGAGGGGGGAAAAAAGTCCACAGGAAAATCCAGCTCATTAAACAAACACCCGGGGGCTGTCACAGCCTAACAAGCAGAGCTTTAGCAGCTGATTTGTCTTCAGCCGGCAATGTTTAAAAATCCAACTGAGACCAGCAGAAAAATATCCACTCCCCTCTTTAAAACACACATTCATCACTTGAGAATCTTAATGCGCCTTTCCCAGCCGGGGAGGTCAAACACGCCTGCCTAAAGCAGGCTCATTAAATATACATTTAATCACGGTTTGGATTGAGAGACAAAGGCTGGGAGAGACAGGTGCTTTGCTGGAGTGACCTTTTGGATCCCATTTTAATGTAACTAGTTTACAGCTTATCTGAAAGGCCAGCTCCTGGGGAAGGCGAGCTGCAGCAAAACGGGGAAAGTAATTAGGGGGGGAAGGGCCAGGGAGGTTTAGGGGGCCGACTGCACCATCCTCTGCCGCCACCACGCTTCCCAGGCAGCTCTGCAACATTTGCTGAAGTTGGATTTATCAACCACAGAACCCAATTTAATTTGCTTATCTTGGCTCCTTCCTCCCCCTCTCCCTCCCCACTTCTCCTGCTCTTTTTAATTATCGGTTAAATAAATGTCTTTTTCAATAAGGGAAACAGCATCAAAGCGGGCGCCCGGCCCCGGGCACTTACACTTGCGTGGCTCCAGTGCCTTGTTGGGGCAGGGGAGGTGCTGGGCTGGGGGGTTCTGGGTCCTCTGCAGGCAGGCCAGCATGGTCTGGGCTTCCCTGCGGGCACTGCAGCCCCGCACCCTGCAAAAGAGGAGACACACGGTGAGCCATGGACCTGCCACCACCCCCTGTCACCACCCCCTGTCACCACCCTCTGCCACCACTCCTGAGCCCACCCGGAGCTCCCTGGCACTCAGTGCCTTTGCTCCTCTGGAGATAAACAACCAACTCTGAAAGGCTGAAATGAATAGGGATGGATATAAAATAAATATGAAGGTCTCAGTAGGAGAGCTGTGCTTCCTGCAGAGCTTTCCTCTGCCCTTCCCACCGGGAATGTGGCAGACCTGGGGCATCCAGGCAGTGCCAGACTGCTCCACCAGCGTGCCAGCCGGTGCCTCCCGGCACAGAGTGACCCCGGCCAAGGCTGGGGAAAGACAGTGTTAACATCACACTCGGGGTCCTGGGATCTGTCGCCAGCTCCCAGCTGGCAGCAAAATCTGCTCGACAAAAGCTGGAGGGGTCAGGCCAAAGTCATCGTCACCACGGTGCTGCTCATTGTACATCCCTTCCCAGCCGCTGCTGGGGCCCTGAGTTATCACCGGTTGCTGCTGACACCCTCCCACTGCTCCAGCTGGCACAGGGAGCGATATTCCCACTCGGAGAGGGCAGGGAGATGAGGGCAGGAGCAGCAGAACAGCAGTCGTGGTGCCCATCCGCCAGCGTGTCAGCTCCCACGCTGCTGCTCTCTGGCTGAACGTTTGATGGGTGGCTGGAGGTCACAACTGGACATCATGGATGGGTGTCACGGCTGGGTACATCACTCCATCTTCTCTTCTGTGGGAATTGTGCTGTCCTGCAGGCATCTGGGAGGTTTTCCTGCATGTCCCAGCGCTGGCACCAGCATGCAGGGGAGTGATGTGGTGGCCTCGGGCAGGTGGTGGCCTCGGGCAGGCAGTGGCAGAGCCTGTGACCATCAGCACCAGGAAACAAAGCATGGATGGATGCTCCTCAAGCTGTGCCCGGGGCTCTCCAAGCTCTGCTGGTTTAAATGTCACCCTTCAAAACACCTTCACAGCCACCAAGGCTGCAGACAACGGGACCTGTGCTGCTCCTTCCTGCTCTGTGCCCTCCACCAGGCTCTGGGATAATCCCCAGGATGGGATCCATGCAGGGTGTCCATGCCTTAGCTGGGCTCACCAGGCTCAAGGTCTCACCCAGACTTCTCCATCAAACCAGGGACAAGGAGAGACTCGTCGGCTAAAGGTGTGAGGAAGAGGAGATGGAGGAGGAGGGGAGGAAGTCATCTAATACCGAGCAGGTGTCTGGAGAACCCAAATTGTGCTGTTTTCTCCTAATAATGAAGTATTCATGAGTAAAAGCCTTTTTCACTACTTTCTTAAGATACTAATTTCACAACAAGCGCCTTGTTACCATGCAATTATTCCAATCGTGCATTTCTCCCAGATTCCATCTGTCCTCGCGCTCTCTAAATGAAAGACAATCATGTAACCACCTTTCATTATTCACTATTTTACTTTCAGCAAAGGTACCCTGAAAGAAATGATTTCCTCTGAAAGGGACTTTTATTCAGTTTCAAAACCAATTTTCTCCTATTACTGTCTTAAAAAAAAAAAAGGAGGGGGGCAGGGAGGTGTTTTTATTTCATGCATTACATATCCTTTGTTAACGCAGCTCGCAGTAAAAGCAGCCGTATCCATTTTCTGGCTTCGATTTCTGGTAATTTTAAAATATGCCATTACAATCAGGCAGAAATTATACAGTTTGAAAAGAGAATGAAGTGCTTCTTATTCAGAGCCTGAGCGCACTTGACTGCCAGGAGTTCTCCTCTCCCCGCCGGGACTCAGGGTTCATTACGCAGCCCCGCTCCCGGCGCCTCGGCTCCCCCGGCACGTGCCCAGCGCCCGGATTTTCCATGATGGGAGCTGCCACCCTGACCTTGTCCCCATTCCTGTCCCTGTCCCCGATGGGTGGCCCCGTGGGTGGCACCCCGTGGGTGCAGAGGATGGATGACGGCACTGGCTCCCGCTGTACCTGAGCCTGAGCTCTGCGGTGACCTCAAGGCTGGCGTCCTGCCGGGTGTCACCATCTGGCCGATTAACGGCGGACGTCACCCACGCCCTACGCCAGGGCAGCTCCTCACGGGGACACTGACTCCTGTCCCCGCAGGACACGGGCGGCGTGGGCGGCTCGTGCCACTGCCAGGTGCAGATCAGGGCCCTGGTGGTCCCTGGGGCACGCGGGGATGGGAGCGAGGAGAAAGCACCCAGGGGGTCACCGAATCCATGTGCTGGCACAGGGAGGGTGTGGATGCAGCCTGAGGGCACCTTGAGGGCTCAGCAGGGCCCTGGGGACATCCCCAGGCTGCGTTATCCCCACCACTGCTCTCTTTGCCCTGCCACGCACAGCCCAGCTCCCTCCTGGAGCCATCCCGACCCTGGGCACGGATCACCACCGGCAGCAGGCGGGAGAGGCGCGGGAGCCACACGCCAAACTGAATAAAGCCACCGATTAATCCAGACCCTGCTGCTGCCCCCGTCTCCCGGCGTCTCGCAGCCGAGATGATTTTTCCGACAGCCACGCTGCTCCTCACCCCACCTTCAGAGGCACGCTCAGAATGGGGGAAGGCTCCGGCGCCACAGCCCCAGAACAGCGTCCATCTGTCCACCCTGGCACCCTGCAGGGAGCCCCAGAAGGCCCGTGGGCGAGCGGGTGGGCGCCTGGCACAATGGGCAATCTGTGCCACGGTGGCATTTCGCTAATGCCGCTCAGAAAAGCCCCTGAATCAGCTGATGGGAATTGGGCGCTGGGGCTGTCCAACGCTTAGCGCCGGCTTAGTTAGCTCCATCTGCATTTGAACTAATTCCAATCAGCAGGATCCGATTTAGTTCAAGCTGCTCTGGCTCTTTCGTGGCAGGAAAGGCAACACTCAGCAGTTTTGCCGGAACGCCCCCGAGTCCGCATGGCCTCTGCCCAGGCTGTGCCACCATCACCCAGCGCTGGGGCACAGGGTGAGTGCCACCAACAGCGGGGTCCCTTGGGGACATCTAGAGCAAGATCCCACAGGAGCCCCAACCCCATACCTCACAGCTCTGGGATCACAGAACCAATCACAGAATGTTTTGGGTTGGAAGGGACATTAAAGCCCATTCTGTTCCATGCCCTGCCATGCACAGGGATGTCTTCCACTAGACCAGGTTGCTACAAGCCCTGTCCAACCTGGCCTTAAACACTTCCCAGGAGAGAGGAACCACAACTCCATCCTTCCCCTCTCCTACCACTCCATCCTGCCCCACACCCAGCTAATCCATCTCGACATCGCACTATTTATAAGCCCAAGGTCTTTGTGACTTTAATAAAAAACACCACCCTCTATGTCTAAAGCCCCAGTGACGGGAGGGTTTGGCACCTCCTCTGACATCAGCAGCTGATAAGTCGGGCTTATCTCCTCCGAGAGCCCTGCGAAGGTCCCTCCGGCGAGATAAGGCCAGCGCAGCTGTCGATAGAGGCTTTCGAAGGCGAGGATTTAGATAAAAGAAAATGTGATGGGAGGGGGGAAGAGAAGAAAAAAGGAACTTTTAAAGTCTCAGCCTGAAGTGGGTCTGTGCAGCTGCTGAGCTGTGGCAGGGCAGGGAAGATGAGGGACAAGGTCTTGGTCACCATCCAGGCTGTGGTGAAACAAGTCCAGGTCCTTCCCCGGGTGTTATTGGGGTGCAATCCCATAAAAAGGGAGCTTTTGGGGTTAGGAGAGGAAAGGGGTCAGGATCAGGGATGGTGCAAAGCTGCTTGAGTCACACCATGGCCATGTCCCCACTAGCTATTAAAAGCCAGCACTGGGTTTGGCACAAGGACAGGAGGTGACAGGTCACCCTGGCTGGGAAAGGCACGGAGAGGCTCCTGACAGTGCCAGACAGACACACGGACAGCGTGGAGCGAGGCCAAGGCTGGCAGCAACCAGAGAAACAAAGCAAAAGGCCTCCCTGGCCCCTGGTGTGCAGAGTACACCCAAAGTACAACTGGGAGCACCCCTGCCCCTCATCCCTCCAGGGACAGAGGAGAAACCAACCACACCAGCAGGGAGCTCCCCTCCCTCACAGCCCTGGGGACATCAGAGCTCCCTCTCACCACCCCCTGCCACTGCCACCACCACTGGTCCCACAGACACTGATTTCCCATCCGGTGGTGAGGGTGAGGAGGTGCCAGAGGAGGAAGGATTCCCCTCTGCACACAGTGGATGCCCACCCCATTGCAGGGCGAGCGGGATTTTGGCTGCTGCTGCTGCCCGGCATTGCATCTCCCATCCAGATTTAGGGTGGAGGGGATGCAGCGATGGCACAGCTCAGCCCTATAAGGGGTGAGCACAGAAAGGTCACCCCACTGTGAACCTCGGGGAGCGTCAGGTAAAATAAAACCCAAAGTTTGTCACTACCAGTCACCCCACGACCTTCTCTGGCCCGACCTTCCCTCATCCTGCCCAGCTAATCCGCTCCCCTCCACGTGCTCCAGCCCCGGGCCTTTCAGGGGGCCCTGTTAATAATTAAATGTTAATCTAAAAAGCAATTTTAGCTGCAGTGCTGCAGATCTGGTTAGAGATTACATTAGCATGTAAGAGTCAAGGGTAATTTTCTCTAACCCCTCTTGTGATCTTTAAAACCCGCAGATCTTAAAGCAACACCAGCTCCTCTGATTAAAATTGGAAGCTGGGGTTTGCGGCAGATAATGATGCTGGAAGTGATTATTTTGCTGCTCAGGGTCTCTCTGGGATGTGGGGACTGTGGGGGGCTGGGGGAGAGACCCAGAGCAGCCAAGTGGCTTCTCCCAGCCCATGCTCTGTGGAGATGCTGGGAAGGTGCTGGGATGAGCCCCAGACCCGGCGCTGAGCAGAGCTGTGACACCCTGAGCATCCCCATTTCCCACTTTTTTGGGCTGCTGTGACACCAGGATGGCACAGAGCCCACCAGCCATAGCACAGTGCCAGGGACTGAGTGGCACTGGACCAGGACTCTCACTGCTGGCATCCTACAGCAGCATCTCGTGTCTCTCCCACCCCACCCAGAGGTGAGGTTTCTGCTCTCATGGCAGCTCAAGGAGAAAACCCTTAGACTGTTCAAGAAAGTCAGCATCAAAAAATACCCCAAAATAACCTTTATCACAAGCAGGGCCAAAGGAACTGGGACAGGGCATGGCAAATCACCTCCTGAGCAGTTCCAAAGACCCTATGGAAGAAACACGGTATCAGATGTGTCCGTAACGATGGAATCTAAAAAAACCCAACAATTCGAGTGCTGTTGAGCATTTGCAGACATCCCCGTGCAGGGCTCGGGCGGCCTGGTTAAATTTATGTGTCAGCTTTAAGGAGGCCTCTCATCAAATGAGCTATTTTGGGCAGAGATTAAAGATCTATTTTCGCTGCGAGCGGGAACAGCTCTCGAACAGGTTAATAATGATTCTGGAAAGCCAAGAGCCTCCAGCACCCCGGGGCAGCAACCCAGAGCCTTGGGTGCTTTTGGGGGGCTCCTGAGGGTCTCTGAGCCAGGAGGATGAGGGATCACAGTGCAGCATCCCCCCAACCCGCTGCCATCCTGCCGGGGAGGGAGGAACCCGGCGTGCTGCGGCGGGCACCGAGCGGCCGTGGGTAATTGGAAGTGGCAGACGCTGGCACGGCGCTGCCGAGAAGGTCATTACATGGCACTGGGAACAAAATGCCAGGAGCGAGGGGGGAGAGGCCCCGTCAGCAAAGGTCAGGGCCCCGCTCGGGTGCAGTCGGTGTTTTTGGCAGGGCTCGGCCCTGGCTGCGCGCACCGAGGTCCCGGCAGGGCCAGCGCGCAGCGGGAGGGCAGGATCTGCCAGGTCCTGCCAGACGTGTACGGACGTGTCCCCTCGGAGGGAGCACCAGCTCCTCAAAGCAAAACCTCACTGATCTGACACGGCCGTGCCGTGCCTTCCTCCTGCACACGGGTGGGGAACAGGGGCTGGGGGGAGCTGTCTGTCGTGGATGCTTGGGATGCTCACGGGCTTTAGTCCCAGCCTCAGCACAGACCTGGGATGGGCCAGCAGAAAAGCCAAGTGGCTCCACAGAGCAGCAATCAAAGTGCTCTGAACCCCAACAAGACAGGAGCCAATCCCAGCATGGGCAACCACACCATGGGCACTTGCAGCATCCATGTTTCCAGCTGAGACCCAACAAACTCAGCAGTGCAGAGAGCAAAGCTCCCCATCACAGCTCCTGTCCCAGCCTAGCTCGCTCCTGCCTCATCCCAGGGGTTTGATTGTCCTCTGCAGTGACAGTCCCTGTGCTCCCACGGCCATGGTGCCCCGTCCAGCTGCCCCACACTTGGCAGCCGGGCGCGCTCCACTCCATAATTACAGCCCCAAGTGCCGGAGCTGTGAAAGAATCTGACGAAGGAATCCAGGGTAGATCACGCTGCTGAAATTACTATAATCAAAGGCTTTCACAAAGGCTTCAAATGCAACCAATTACCCTGAAAGGCGAGGCAAGAAAGAAAACAAATTAACATGTTTGCACAGAGCCTCGACGCAGCGCACACATCGCCCCGCGCCGCCCTCGACCCCAGCCGGCCGCTGCTCTCCATCCTCGGTCCTGCTCTCCATCCCTAGCCACCCTCTCATCCTCCCTGGCCACCAGCTCTCCATCCCCACGGCTGGGCCCTATCCCACATCCTGCTCTGCTTGCAGCTGCACACAAAGGGGCTCTGTGCCCGTCCCTCACCCCGCAGCCGCCCACTGCCCCGCCGGCACACAAAAGCCCTGCCTGTGCCACGGCCGGCTCCGGCGCAGGCTCAAGGGCTTGCCAGGGTGGCCTGGGGAAACCTCCCTCACTCCCTTCCCTCCTCCCCCAGTGCTGGAGGGGTCCCCAGACCAAGGGAGGGGAGGGGGGTTCTCAAAGGCACCCATTGAGCACAGCCCTGTGTTGCCCACCAACAGCTGGGGAAGCTTCTCACAGCGGGGACCCCCCCACACTCCCCTCCTTACGTTCCACTTTGTCTGTGCTGCCGGTCTAGGGGGAAAAAAAAGGGGAGAAAAAAAATAAAAATCAACTTCTTCCTTTTAATATTTAACATGAGTCCATCACCCTGAGTCTATTTGGTAACACAGAGCTCTGGAGATTTAAACCCTTCTCACCCGGAGAGATGGAAATGAATGGTGCTCTTTAATGAGCTGGTTCAGCAGAAAAGATAGATTTCCAAGATTACTGTAGGAATTCTTATAATTGATGTGTACTTTTGTAACAAGGATTATACCACCATCCGGTCAAGTAATTCCAGCTCTTCCCCTGCTTCTCCCAAGCTCTCCCTGCATTTGGGGTCCCCTGGGGAGAGGGACCATGCTGTGTTCTTGTGGGGAGAAAGCAACTCGGGAGGGGGAGGAAGAAAAAGACAAAGAAAAATTAAGCAGGTTTCTCTTATTTAGCAATACACAACCTAACGCAGCCACCGAATGGGAAAATAAGGCATCTCTCCAGTTTTTCTCCATTTGTTTTACAAATCCCTACTTTCCCCGCCGATCCGAGACCGGATGAGCCGCTGAATGCCGAGTAATTAAAAGGAACAGAGAACAATACTCAGCGCTGCCGAAGAACACGGAGTTTCCCTCAGATGTTTATAGCAATTGTATGAAAATGTACCAGGCGGGATGGGGAGAGCTGACAGCCGCGATTGGGAGCAGCCGGGATCGGAGCTGGCTGCCTCCCCCGCCTGATTGGCATTAATTGTGTGCGTTTGCAAAGCAGAACGGAAAGTCTGACACGAGCTGCGAGCCAACATTTCTTTCTAATAGTCTTAATGATTACACGAGAGCTGATGATCATCGCGGGGTGTTAATAGCCCGGAGAGTGGCTCCACGGCTGCTCCCGGCGGGGACAAGCGGGGATGTCCCAGCCCTGCTCCCCCCGGGGTGGGCTGGGGTGCGGTGGGATGAGCTCAAGTGGTCCCATGCAGCCACACCACTGCCTGTCAGGCTGTAAAACTCTGACAAGGGGACAGGAAGGACACGGAGGGGACAGGAAGGACATGGAGGGGACAGCAGCCTCCTGCTTCATCCCCACTCTCTACCCCATTGCGGGGGTGGCAACATTAAGAGGGAGAACTGAGTCCCCTGTGCAACACGAGTGTCCCCAGACTGAGGGAAGCACTGGGGCCACCGTGCTCCTACAGGTGACCCAAACCAGCTGCCACAGCCCCATCCCAGCAGGTACCACAGGAGGGGCTGGGGCTGCTGCCCTGGGGAGCGAGGAGAGAGACTGCAAATACCCCAGCCAACAGCAGAGCCCGTCATTAACAGCTGATTAATGAAACACGAATTTTCCCGACTCTTTACGAAGCTGTTTTTCCGGATGTCCTTGAGTTTCGCTGCCGCAAAGGCGAGCGGGAGCCGGGTGGGCTCGGGGAGCAGCGAGGGGGCTGCTCCCACCACGGCAGAGACGGAGCCAGACGTGCACAAAAACCCTGCACAGCCCCGGCCCGGCCAGGTTTACACGGGAGGAAAAATCGATGGCCATCGATCTGCAATACAAAGGGACCGAGGCGCTGGCAGACGGCAGGCGGCTGCCATCTGACCGGGGCTGTGCAGGGGACACGGCGAGGGTCACCTCAATGGGGACCGTGCTGACACAGGGGACACGGCTCGGGGTCACATTGCTGGGGACCCACTGTGGGACACAGTGGCCACCTCACCTGCACCAGGTCCACCTGCCAGGCCACGTGCCACAAAGCCTCGCAGCAGCAGCCAGGGCACACCCACGGTGTGTGGGTGGCCCTTGGCTGTGTCCTTGCTGGGACACAGCTGTCACCTGCTCAGCCTCCCCCGGCTGGATGGAGAGACGGCCTCAGCCCAGCTCCGAGCTGTTTGATTTGTTTTATCATCCGCACTGGCCAACAGATCACTCAGCTTTGGGTTTTCTGAGCTCACTAATAATTGCTCCCTGATGAAAAGAAATCGAGACTCGGTCCCTTTCTTCTTCCCCCCGCTCTTTCCAAAAAAAAAAGTCCGTAAAGAAGAGCTATAAAAATGGCTTGTTATCTCACCTAGCGAGGCTTGGGCTGTATGTTATTGCTAATTGGGTATAACATCCTTGTCTTGTTCTGCTCTCTGAAGCTAAATCAAGAAAGCACCACTGCTGCGAACTAATTATATCTCTGGACTGCAGACTCCAGCTTGTCTTCCCCTTTATTGAGTTAAAAAATGGTCACTAACCTTAATCTCTCATATTCCCAAGAATTAGGGCTGCTGGAAACTCACCACTTCCACCTGCATCCTGCTCTGTGCTGGGAAGGACAGAGCACATGGCTTGATGAAGGGTTTGTGCTGCTCTGGGACACAGCCCTGAGCCAGATCCCAGAGCTGCCACCCCTGTGGCATTCTGTGACAACCACAGACACTGCTCAGGTCCCTCTGCCATAGAGACTTTCTCAAACACACAGCTCAGAGCCTTCCTGTGCCGCACACACTCAAAGCCTGCCCGTCTCTCCTCCTTACAGGACACCTTAAGCTTCTTTCACTGGGATGTTTTTAAAATCTGTCCCCACCTCAGCATTCCCAGGCTTGGCAGATGTGGGCGGATGTGAACACTGGGGTCACGTGTGCAGAAACCAAGGGGAGCAGATGCTGCTCCAGTTCACCCCCGTCAGCTCCCAGTCCTAGCCCAGCATGGACCCCCATGAACCTGTTAAGGCTGCTGCTCACCCCCGGCTCCCCCACGGGAGCAGGGACATTGCAGCCACCCAGCTGTGCCACTACAGGTGGCTATGCATGAATCTCTCTGGATACTGGCACAGCTGCACCCTCTGGCACTGCAGCCATGGCACAGACCCCAGGAGAGAGGACAACCAGAGCCACAAAGGACACTGAGATGAGCAGTGGAGCTTGGGCCACACAGGACAGCTCTGTCCCTCCCTGTCCCAGCCACTCCCTCAACACCAGCAACCTGGGGTCAGAAATACCAGCAGCAATGTGAGAGTGTGGGACAGGAACTGGAGCAGTGACACCAAACTCAGCGTCCTGCCTGGCTCCATCCCCCTGCCTGTGGGCACCCACCCGTGCAGATGGTGTTACTTTCCAAAGGCAAAGTCAAACTCCAGTTCTCCCCGCCAGCCAAGAGCATCCCTTTAAAAAAAATTGATACTTCCCTGACTATTAATTAACCTGAACCACTTAAAACTGCCTTCAATTTGTCAGGTTTAACTGCCAGCTCTTCTCGGTAAATCAAGCGTCGCGTGCAGATGGAGGCTGCGCGTGCGAGGCGGCGAAGGAGGAGGCGGGGAGCACGGGGAGAGGGGCACCCTGTGCCACGCTCACCATCCTGTCCCCTGAGAGCCCTGGGGATGATATTCACACCCCACAATTAGCCAGGGCACGGTATTAAACACACCAGGCAGGCAGGAGCAGGCAGGGCAGCCAGCGGGGCTCGGAGCACCCCACACCGCAGCCTTTCCCGTCTCCCCCCACGGCGCCCTTGTCGTGCAGCCAAGGCTGAATTGGAAAGCAATATGAATATTTATCTCTGACAGTGAAATCTCCCCGCTGCAGGGTATTAAGGCTTTATTAGTGTGTGGTTACCAGCCACGCTAAGCCAGCCCTGGCTCTCGCCTGGAGCGCAGAGAGATGACCTACAAGAGGCAGATGGCAAAGCCTTGGAGAGCCCCCGACGCTGGGACGTGCCTCCTGAAAAGAGGGCTGTGCATCCCAGTCCCATGCAGGGAGACAGAGTCAAGGTCCCCCTACCAAAGCCCCCCATCCCAGCCCAGCACCAGCCCCCCTGAAACACCTCCCCAGGCTGGGGCCGGCTCCCCCCGCCCCCGCAGCGCGCGGCTCTCGCCGTTTTGGGTTAAAACGCTGATGTATTCTCTCTTTAGCAAAAGGAGTCCCAGGGGCTATAAAAACTCCCAGCAGGCTCCTGTCAGTCTCAGGTCATTAACTTTCTTTCATTGGGAGTTTGTTTACAGCCAGCCATAAATAGCGGCGCCCGCGCTGCTCGCTCACCAGCGGGACAGGCTGGGATGGGATGGGATGGAATAGGATGGGATGGAGCTGCCTCTGCAGGGGGGCCCAGCACCTCGGGCTCCAAGGTGTGGGGTCCAGCACACACCTCTATCAGCTTGTCCCATGCCCCACGTTTCCCTGCACCCCATCCTGCTCAGCACGGCGCTGCCCACGGCACGGTGTGCCACGGAGCCACCTCAGCCCTGCAAATTGATGGGGTCACCTTGTGCGCAGCCTGAGGGAGCAGGAACGTGCCTGCGGCTCAGCCTTGGCCTTTCCTGGAGGAGGAGGAAGGAGGCAGCTGGCTGGAGCTGTCCTCGTGGGTGACCCGCCCCAAGTCCTGCACCACACTCTCACTCTGCGCCTGTCACAAGCACCAACATCAGTTCAGGACCCCTGCGTGTTTGGGGTGACCCAGTCCCAGTGCACAGAGCCCAAGACCCCTCGTCTCACCACTGCCTGCACCTCAGAGCTCTGCTTTTCCAATAGAAACACAAAACTGAGAGTGCCATGGGCACGGCTAGCCCGGAGTTCCTGCCAGGACGTTTCCCACACCTGGCTCCTCTGCACCCAGACACACACGGAACAATTTCAGAGCACCCACACCCCAGCCTCAGAGCACCCACATCCTGCTGCCTGCCCACGACAGGCACCCATGGCCCTGCCAATGTCCCTAACACGGAGAGCTCACCCTGGACCCTGCTGATGCCTCGGCAGCTCCAGCGAGCCACCCGGCTGGGATCCTGCTGGATGCAGGTGCCCAGGGCTGGCACAGCTGCTTGGGGGCTTTATTTGCCATGGCTGTGTGAACCCATCCCACGTGAACCCAGTTGGGGTTTCAATGGTTCCACAGGTACTCCAAAAAAAGCCCCTGGCACACACTTGGGGGGCTGAACAAGAACCTCAGGCTGTCCCCTCGCTGGCACAGCCAGCTCTGTGTGGCACCCCGACGCTGGCACAGATGGCTGGAGTTGAGGACTCGGTGGCACAGCCCCCCCAAGCCTCACCCCAGGCTGCAGAGGGGGTTCCTGGGGGTCCAGCTGGCTCTGGCAGCAGCCAGGAGCCCACCTCGTGTGGGCTTTCACGGGATGGCTGCAGGACCAGCCCAAGGACCAGCACCGCGCCAGTCTGTGCGCTGGGCTGAGAGATTAAACCCCAAACTCACACACGGCGACTTGTGCTCTTTCACCCATCCCTAAGCGAGCAGGGACTTGCCAAAAATCCCAGCCTCATCCCTGCCGCTGCCCTGCATCTATGAAAATATCTATATTTTAACCCATATATTCGCCCAACCTGTAATCAGAGCAACACAAATAGCCCCTGCTTCCCATGTAAATTAAAAACACCCATTAGGCAGATTTCAAAAGATGTCAGTAGGCTTATAATTATACACGACATCCTTCCGAGATAAAAGCGATTACCGGGGATGCAAATCACTTAGCAACCAATCAGTGCCCCCAGAGTGCGGAGCACTGACCAGCCATCCATTTTCGCCTCGTCCTTTTATTCCCTGCATCGAGCAAATACAAACACAGATAAAGAGAGGCACAATAGCTCTTGACACGCAAATAGGTTAACATAATAAAGCCAGCTTTAGCCGGCTCACTCGAGGGAGAAAAGCAATTCTCAGGCAAGCAGGAGGTAATAAAACAGGGCTTTTGTGTTCCTGGCTCCCATTCTCACCCCTGCGCCAGCTTTGCTGCATTAGCTGATAGGCATCGTGGTTTGATTGAATTACCTTTCATGAATATTAGCTTTTTGAGGAATGCGCAGGCAGAAGAGAAAGAAGAAATGTCTTATTTTTGCATGCAAGCGCCTGCTGCAGACGGACATGCGGCGGCACAGATGCCGGCGGGGGCCGGGAGAGGGGTCCCGGCAGGTGCAGCCCCCGGCCCACCCCGCCAGCTGCAGCATCCTCAGCCTTGGGGGGGGTCACACACACTCCCTCCATCCCAGGATGAGACACCACCAGCAAAGGACATTACCCAGGGACACATATCCTGCTGTCCCCACATGGAGCTGTGGGGCAGGGAGACTTCTGCCATCACCCACCCCGCTCAGGACCCCGCATCCCTGCCCGTGGTACCCCGACAGCCGGAGGGGACTGGGGTGGGCTGGCTCCCACCACACATTCCCGAGCGCAGCGCTCCCCGTGCCGCAGGATCACGCCGGAGAGGGAGCGGGGCTGCCCGGCTCCACCGCAGATTTTTCCCACACAAGTTGAGGCCACGCAGGAAACCCGCTCCAGGCAAAAATTAACTCCGCCGCCTGGCAGGGATGCAAACGCCCGGCACTAATGCCGCACGCACGGCGGGGAGAGGGGGACGGCGGCGGGCACCGGGCACCCGGCTCGGGGACACCATCCCCGTCGGGTCATGGGACAGGGAGGCACAATCCTTTCCCGGGCAGGGCAGCAGGCTGCAATTAAAATCCAGCCCCAGGAGGGGCCTGCTTAGGGATGGACGATTTTCAGGCTCAAATAAAACAGACAACCAGAAGGGCTAAAAAACTAAGGTGACGTGGCCTCAGCAGCTTGGCAGCAGCCACTCATGTCCTCCTTCCATGGGCTTCCCTGCTCCAGCCTGAGGGTGAATATTCACACCGAGATATTCCAATTTTTAACGACACGCTTGGCTGAACCAGGGCCCAGCTCGCAGCCGGTGCTGCTCCGGCATCAAGAACGTGCCCTACTGGTACCGAGCCTCAAACCAGCAGGAAAACTGTTCCTGGGAAAACAAGCCGTGTTCTCACAGCCAGGGAATGGCTTTCCCTTCCCCTGCTCTATGCACAAGGTCAGCAGAAGGCACCGCGGCAAGAGCTTCCCTCTCCTTCCAGTGCAGCTTCGAGGCTGCCTGACCCGACCGCACCCGGCTCCCCGGCACCTCAAAGTTTTATGGATCCTTCAATCAGAAAAATGCCTCGCAGCATGCCGAGTGCCCTCTGCCAGGGACATTTCCCACCTCACCCCCCAGCACCACAGCCTGGGTGTGAGAGTTTTGCCAGCCAGGGTGCCACCAGAGCGATATCCATGTGTGTGGCCACTGACCAGCCACATGTGCCCTGCACACTGGGCAGCCAAACCCCACCACAGGGGCATGAGGTGTGAAACTGCCAAATCCCACTCAATTATCCCAAGAACGACGCTGGACACTCCTTGTTGAGAGAGGGGCCACGTGGCTCTGTCCCCAAGCCTGCAGAGCCCTACGGACACTCTGGTCTCCATGAAAGCTCATCACCCACCCGGGCAAAGCTGCTTGCAGCCTCTGGATAAGAGCATCCCGAGCAGGAGGATGCACATATAAATATATATATACACACACGCATAAATACGTATCAAAAACCTCCCTACAGAGATCATGACCACCAGAGCCGGGCAAACCACCGATGCCCAACGCCAATGAATTCATCCCTTGGCAAACACCAAGCACGGCTGGAAAACTTTGCCACTGCCTCTCCTCGGAAATACCCCGCAGGACCGGAGCCGAGCCCCGGTTGCAGCCGTGCCCTGCAGCGAGCTGTGCCGTGCCGCCGCCGGCTCGCTGCGTCCAGGCCCTGCCTTTCCAGCCATTAAATCTCCACGATGTGACGGCTCTCCCCGGAGCTGGATTGGGACGCTGGGGCTGAGCTGCTGGCACCGGCAAGATCTCATTTCTGCCGAGGAGCGAGCCAGAGAGGCGGCACAGCCCGCTCGTTCCCGGCTGGAGCCGGCGGCCGCCCCGGTGGATGCCCAGCCGTGCTGCCCAGGAGCTCTCGGGGACCACGATGCCTCGTCCCCGGTGAATCGTATTCCCAGCGCCGATAGTCCAGAAGATGCCAGAGGGATGCTGCCTCCGCAGCGGAGCTTTTTCCAGAGGGGATTTTCCCCGGCAGAGCCTCCTGACCCGGCGGAGGCAGCCAGGGAGACGGGTGTTAAATAAACCATCGCTGGGTGGGTCCTTCTTCCCTCTCCTTTGTGACCGGCGGGATCCACACCAGGCGCGGGGTCCATGGCGGGGTCCTGCTCTGCCACCACCCGCTCCGGTGTCGCGGTGGGATCGGGCGCTTTCCTGCCCGGGGTGGAGGAGAAAAAAACCCCTTTTTTTTTTTTTTTTTT
>VZSR01003800.1:4215585-4257931 GCA_013398615.1 Brachypodius melanocephalos
GCCGCCCTGAGGCATCATGGGAGTTGTGGTCCTGCGGGGGTGAGGGGGATCTGGGGGGACGCGGGGACAGCGAGGTGACAAGTGCGGAGCTAACGGGGGATGAGAGCCAGGCTGGAGTTCAGCTGGGCACCCCAATGGCCACGGCCACAGGTACCCCTGAACCCGGTGCACTGTGAGGTCCGAGCGAGCGCTGCTGTGGCTGAGGCTGCCCCCGTTAGCATAAGTCCTGGAATCCATTATTGCTTGCCCAAAATCCCTGCCACAGGTTCTTTTAGCCGCTTCACGTGGGCGAGAGTCTGTGGGAAGGGGGCAGGCCGTTCCCTCTTGTCCATGATGGTCCCACATGGGCATGTGCAGCTCCAGAGCACCCCCTCGGCAACCCCGTGTGAGCCTCCATCACCTCCCTGCATCCCTCCTCCCTGGATCCTGCTTCGAAGCACTGAGGTTTGGCCAGTTTCGGGGAGATCTGGCTTCTTACTGAGTTTCGTGGAGTTTTGAGTGGATCTGGCTTATTCTTGGGGTCTCTCCACCTTCTCCATCCGCAGACACACCAGCAGTTTTCCAGGCATCCATAATCAGGGGTGGCAAGGGGAGAGCTGACACCCAGGGCCCATTTTCCAAACACGTGAAGCTGCTCCAGTCACCACTCCTGATCCAGTAAATGCTGAAGGCTGGGAAATTAAAATAATAGCTGGATCTGCTTTCAGGAGAGCGACTCCTCTGTGCAATTATAACACGTATTATCTTCCCTGTGAAAATACATTATATTGAATAAATTCCCTCTCAGAGCAGGGCTATTCATACTGCTCATTTGTTTCAGTTCAAACATTTTTAGCTCATCTCTCTGGCAGGTTCTGGTGTAGTTTTATACCTTCTCTGCAGCTTATTTATCTGCTTCCCCATGTTGCAATAGAGGCCGGCGATGAGAATAAAACCATTACAGATTTGCGAACAGCACTTAGATTTTTCAGAGATAATTTAATCAAAGCTATTAGGAAGGCAGAAAGAAAGATTGCTCTTTATTCGGGGGGGGAAAAAAAAGATATAAAAAGGAGCCTTCATTCTTCTCAGAAAATGCTTTAGCCACCTGAAGTCACTCATAAGGACTTGAAAGAGTGATGGCGTCTTTGCCAGGGAAGAGATCCATCCCGGAATAGCAAACTTCAAAAGGTGGGTGTTTTGGCACTGCCTTCAAGGAGATACTATTAAGCAGTTCTGACCTCCCCATTTCCATCCTTTTTCTCCTTTTTCTTTTTTTTTTTCTTTTCTTTTTTGAAGACTTTACAGAGGAGAAACACTTTTGTGATTCAGGGAACCCGTGAATACTTTGCCGGAACATAAATTTCCCCCAGCGATGTTGGGAACACAAGGAGAGCCTTAATCTGCTAATGAATGAGCTCTGCAAAGTGAGACCGGCTCCGCTGCCACTTCCAGAGGGATTGAATTGCAGGGAGGAAGCTGGAGGAGAGAGATTTTTAAAAGTCTTTCTGCTTTAGCACAAATAAATAATGCATCAGCACGTCTGGGGTGGCGGCGGGTGAGTCCCTCCCCTGAGGCACTGGGGAGCCCACCCGAAAATTTTTCTATTTTTCTATGCTCCCGAAAAAAGGAATAACACAGGATTGTAGTGACAGGACAACGGGAATGGTTTCAAGGTGACAGTAGGTTTAGATTAAATGTGAGGAAGAAATTCTTATCTGTGAGGGTGCTGAGACCCTGGCAGATGTTGCTCAGAGAAGCTGCCCCATCCCTGGAGGTGCCCAGGGCCAGCTTGGAGGGGCTTGGAGCAACCTGGGATAGTGGAAGGTGTCCCTGCCCATGGCAGGTAGTGGAACAAGATGAGCTTTAATGTCCCTCCCAACTGCAACCATTCATTGATTCTCTTCTCTGATTCTGTGCTCTTTCAGATAACGATATCCCTTTAATTTAATATCATTATTTTTGACCGGTTCTGGCAATTTGTAGCATGGAGCGTCTCCATCTCTCATCCTGACAAATGCACACTGTAATTCTTTGCCCAAAATGTCACTCTGCCCTGGCGATGCCTGGCCCTCAGAATGAGAAAGATTTCCTGGGGATTAAAACCGGGCCATTACTCTCTGCTTTAAATGCATTCAAGGTTCTGAAAGCTGTATCTGCTCTTGTTCTTTTTGTACGAAAAGTTATTGACTTATCAAGGTTAAAATCCATTCCGTATGGCCCAATAAAACAGGGATATCTCCGCATCCGTGCTGTCATTTGCAGGTCCGTTTTCATGGCAACAGGGCTCTTTTCTGCACATTAAACGGTTCAGTTGTGCAAAGTTCAGACATTACATAAACACAGAGGTAACAACAACAACAAAAAAAAAAAATCAATGAGCTCATAGGCATGGAAAGAGGAGATAGCATTGATTGGGGCCGCCGTCGATATTCGGGATCGCTGGCTCCTGCCCCGTGCACAGCCCTCCCGTGCTGGCAGCGGGGACACAAAGGGATGATGAAGGACACGGAGGGGGAAATGGCACCTTCAGCTCCCTGCCAGCTCCTGCCTGTGTTTAATGTCACCAGGGCACAGCGAGGGACGCAGGGATCCCCACCCACCCCGCTGAGGTTTATCGGTGCCAGTGGTGCTGTCCTCACTCCAGTGGATCCTTCCCATGGCTGGTTTTGGTTCATAACCCCACTTCCCATTCCCATTGAATCCTTAGAGGTTTCCCCCAGCTCCCAGCTGTTTCCAAATGCAGCACTCCAGGGCATGGGGCTCTAAGAGGTGGCTTCAGGCAAGGACAGCACACATGGGGGACACAAACACTGTGAGCAGCATCACACTGAGGACGCAGAGCACTGCTGGAGTGCAGGGTGTTGGGGCAAAGGACTTTGATGCTGATGGGAGATGTCAAGCTTTTTGCTTCCCAGTCGGAGGGGAGAGAGAGATTCTGGCGTTAAAATGCTCGTTAGAGGAGAGACACCAACATCTGTTGGGAAAGCAAATGGAGAGCGGAGTGAGACGGGCAGGGGCAGCCAGGCGTGAAGAGGAGGAGGAGGAGGAGGAGGAAGAGGAGGAAGGAACGCAGGAGTGGGGGTCTCTCCAAGCTGCTGCTGTAGCACAGAGGATCTGCTACCCCTCACCCTGTGCCAGCGCATGGGCTCATTTCTGGATCCCAAATCTCACCAGAGTGAGAGCAGAATTTGTCCACAGGGGAAAACTGTTCCTTTACAGCTCCTTGCTGGGGTCCCTGGGGCCAGGAGCTCCCCAAGTGCTGGGGCCAGGCTGGGAGAGCTGGATCCAGGGAGCACAGAGGGCACAAAGGGCGCAGAGGGCATGGAGAGCACAGAGGGCAAGCAGCTGATCCAGGTGCAGAAAGCTCCTGTTTGGGCAAGGAGCTGTGTCCAGCAGCATCCTCCCTGCTGTCCCCCCAGGTGCCACTGCCCTGGGTGGGCACAGAGGTGGAGCTGGGCAGCGTTCAGGAGCAGCTGCCTCGGGTGCTGCAGGGTCAGCAAGGCAGAAGCTCCCGTGCTCTGCGCTTGCCTCCCCCCGGTTTATTTATAGATTCAGCAAGTTATTCAGCTGAAACAAATCCCCATTGCAGCCGGGTCCCGCGGCCAGCGGCGCCTGCGTCCTCTCCCAGTGCATCAGGCAGCATTTTCTGGGGGGCACTGGCAGACCCACAACACCACCCTGCCATCTGCAGGGCTAGGGGGTGGCCTGGGCAGGGTGACAGTCCCCAGAGCACAGGTGGTGACACAAAAACCACCCTGAGAGCAGGCCAGGATGGTCTGTCCGTGGTGGGAGGTGAGGGGTGGGATGGATGGGGTGGGGGTCTGGGGTCCATCCTGCCCCCCCTCCTAGCCCCCAGGCCCCTTGACAGCAACGCTGGGAGCGAGTGCTCGCCGCCAGCCCGAGTCTATTTTTATTCCCTGCTTAAAAATATCCCCGTCCGGGTCACTGGCACATGATGGATCATCGCTCCTGTGACTCCCCTCAGGGTCTTCCCAGCTCCAACATAAGGAGCAGGGTCCAGCTTCCTGCAAGAGCCCCCTGTACCCTTTCCATCCTGTGAAAGCACCGAGAGGACACCACAGCCCCCACTCTGTGGGGGTGCAGAAATATCCACGTGCTCCTGGGGCTGGAGTGTGATGAACAGCGGCCTCAGCCTTGCCCTAGCATGGCCCTGTGCCAGCTCTGTGTCCTGGCAGTGACCGGGAATGTCCTGAGGTCACTGTGTCCTCACTCTCTGCTGTCACTGCCCTGCCGGTGGCCAAGCAGATCCTGTGCCTTTTTCTTCCCTCCTGATGGTATTTTGTGAAAAATTCAACCTATTTCACCAAAATCTTGGGTGAAAGCCCTTGTGATGAGGCTGGGAGTGTAAGGAGGAGCCAATTCCAGCCTGTGGAGTATTTTCTATCCCTGTTAGTCCTGAGGCTCTGATGCCACCCGAGATACGGCGCTAACTGACAGGTGATTTGGTTTTATCTCACCTGGGGATGTTTCATACCCAGCACGGGGCCGTCCCACAGCCTCTTTGTGCTGGAGTGCTCAAAAGCATCACTGGGTGGAGACAAGGCCAAGAGGCTTCAGGGGGGTTCCCAGGCTCCAGCTGCAGAGGGGACCCTCTGTGGGCAGAGCAAAGGCACAGCTCCCAGGGAGGGCTTGGTGGGCACAGCTGGGTGTTGTGGGTGTTGTGGACATCACCTCCTCCCTGCTGGTCCCCAGGGTGCCAGGTGTTCCCTACCTCCCCCCCAACACCAATATTTTATTTCCCTCTCACTGATCTCTAACCAGATTCCTTCTCCCCCAAAAGTCTCGACTGTTGTGTTTAACTGCATTTATGGAGCAGTGCTGGGATGTGCTGCCAGCCTGGGTTACAGGGTGGTCCCTGCCAAGGGGGGCAGCCCCAGGAAGCTGAGCTGTGGGAACAAAAGCAGAGCGAGCTGGAGATTCCCAGGAGATCTTCACCTTTAACTTATTTGCTTCTTTCCCCTCCAAATCTGCTGACATTTGGAAAAGGGGAATGGTTGCAATTTGCTTGTTTCAGCAGGTTCCCCCTCTCCCCTGTGCTGCTCCCAGCTCTGCCGGGCTGTCAGTGGCCCCAGAACCATGGAAGGCACCGACTGTGGTGGGAGAAGGAAGGTGAATGATCCCCGAACCTCCTACAGTGGGACAGAGCAGTGCCAGGGCACCAAGAAACACCTAGCAGCTCCAAGCAATGCCATACATCAGAACCCCTCTGCCCCTCATCAGGGCTGCCAGAAGAGCTGGCACAGCCCCTCGGCCTTTCAGCCAGGGAAGCACCCGATTCAATCCTCCTGACAGTCAGGAATTTCAAATGATTTATTAAAAATGTATAGAGCCGGGTTGTCGGTGTCGCTGCTCTGATAAGAGCGCCGTCTCCCGTGGCAGCCGCCGGGTTTGTCTTCCCCTCACTCAACCCCCTCCAGGGGGAAGAATCCTTCCACTTGCATGTTAATTTTTGCCACATTGCTGCAGGCAAACCCATCCAGGCTCCATGAGGCGCTACAGCTGAGCCATGACCTCTGCAAGGCATCCTTGATTCCCCTGCCCACACCTCTGCCTGTCCCCTGTCCAGCCTGGCCAGGTGGCCAGGACAGCACCAGGCTCAGCTCCTCCTGCCCCCTCTGCCCCTTTTGGCTCCTTGGGATCTGGGGATCCCTTCCTGACAACCCACAGCACCCAGGGAAGATTAATGGAGATGTGGAGAGCACAAGGAGCTCCATTCCCATGTGGTGTATTCCAGAGAAGGAGAAATGGGACATCTTAGCCACTCTGCCATCCATCCTGTCCCTGTTACCTGGCACTGGGACCTGCCCATGTCCTCAGCAGGGTGTGCCCAAGCCAATTGCCTCCACAGCAGATGATCAATTTAAATCAGGATTTTCTTCTGTTTTTTTTTTTCAAAAAAACCCTTTCTCTGCAGCACCCTGGTTTTCCCTGGAAGCCCAGCTGGCAGCATTGGGAATTCCCAGCCCTGCTTGGGCTGTGATTGCTCTGTGGGACCAAGAGTCTCAGAGCCAGCACATCCGTCACCATCAGCTCCACCTTTGTGTGACACCAGGACCTTGCAAATCAGGCTCTGTGTGCCCCCGAGCCGGGCTCTGCATGGAGCCAGCCCTGAAATCCCTCCTGGAAAAGGCACAGCACTCTTGGGCAAGAGCCTTGTTGTTCCAGGATAACGGGAGCCTGGCAGGGCTCCCACATGAGGGCTGGCAAGCCCAGTGGATTGGCAGGACCACCCCACCTCCTGTGGCATCTTGCTCCCAGACCCCACTCCCAGAACCCTGCTCCCAACATCCCTCTTGTGGAAGCCGGCTCCCAGCACCCGGCTCGCAGCACCCTGTCCCCAGGAACGTGCTCCCAGCATCCCGCTCCCAGCATCCCTCCACTCACAGCCCAGTCACGCCACCTCCTCTCCCAATTTTGAGGCCAGTTATGGCTCAGAAACTAGCACGATGCCCAGGTGTACAATCCCAATTAGGCTTTGCTTCAAACCAATTAACCACCACTATAAGTTTTCCATTTTGCAGCAGGTTTCCATGGGACAGCCGCTCTCCTGGCCAGGCAGCTCAGAGCTGGGTGCCAGAGGAGCTGCCAAGGCCTGGGGCTGCCCTTGTTTAGGAGAAACACTTCTGACCCCACCTCATCACTCCGGGGTGGTTTCCCAGCCCTCAGTCCCTGTGGATGGTGCTGAGCACCGAGGTGATCCCTGTCCCATCCCTGGGGACACGTGGGGGACACCCACATTGGGCTGATGGCCACGGTGGGGTGCTGGAGGCCTTGGCTCCTGCTGCACCCCATGGCAGTGGGCATCCCATGGGAACAGGGAGGAGGTGGCAGCTCCGGATGGTGCCGGGCATCTCCGGGCTCTGGGGCCGGGGGGCCCCGCGCATGGCTGAGCTTTCCGTGCGCTGCCGGTGCCCTCCCGCCGCCGCCTTTGATCCGCACGATCCAAAGAGCAAAGGCAGCGCCTTTGTGAGCCGGGAGGCTTTGAAGTCTCCCAAAATGGGGCACAGGGGGGTGACTGGCCCCTCTCTGCCGGCCCAGCCCCACTTTCACTCCCGTTTTACTTCCTCCTTCCCAATTAGGAGCCACCTCCGGCAATAAAACCTGTAAACTTTCCCTGGCCGAGGCTGGGGGCTGTGACACCCCACAGAACCCTCTGTGGGTCCCAGAATGCTCCTTCCACCCTTTGTGGTCACACCGATGTGTTCCTCCAGCACAGTGACTTCCCTAGGGACACTGCCCCCGCTCTGAGTGGCAACAGGCAGGTCCTGCCCAGCGGGTGACGCTAATTATCTCTGTCCTTAATTCTCATCCCGTTTTCAATTTCCCATTCCAAAAGCAGGCGCAGAGAGCGGCTCTTTTCCAACCTCACCCCCCCGCTTTCCCTTTCGGTGGCTCCGCTGAGCCCCGGGAGGTTGAGCAGAGCCCGGTGGGGACGTGCGAGCCTGGGTTTTTCTGTGAGAAAAATGCGCATTGATCATTTCTGGGAATCAGGCTGTGTTTTTTACTCTGAAGCATCCATTATACACAGCTGCTTAATTGACGAGCGCTGCCGAGTCACCTCGGCTGCCGGAGTAAAACAGCCTAAAAGCTCCAGCGCAGAGGAAGTCCGCGCTTTATAAATTGATTCAGTGGGGGAGAGAGAGAGCGAGTGAAAAAAAAAAAACATTAATTACAGATGCTTCTGTGGGCACTGTTTTATGGCAGCGAGACCAGGATGTGGGCAATTCTCCTAAATGTGCTGATTAGACAGCACTTCATGTCTGGGAGCACATTAAATGGGCTCTGTAAAGCTATTAAAGATGCAGCGCCATAAAGAATTGACAAGAGCGAGCGGCAGCGGCGCAGCCCCGGGCTCTTGCCAGGCTCCAGCCCAGCTCCTGCCCCACTCCTGCCCCAGGCTTCTCTCTGTTCCTACTCCAGGATCCTTCCCAGCTCCTGCCCCACTCCTGTCCCAGCTTCTGGAAACTCTTGCTGTCCCCTGAGGGCTCTGAGACCAAACAGGATGAAAATCAGGGGGCTTTAGGTGCTGCTCTGGTTTCACCCAGAGTCTTTGCCCACGCCGGGGCAGGCAGGAGCCGGGAAGGAAGGAGCCATCCGTGCCGTGGCTCCGGGATGCGCTCCCGGCAAGCCGGAGTGACCCCGGCGCGGTGGGCGAGGGGCCGGCCGGGCGTGCCGTGTTAACACAGCGCAAATCAATTTGTCAGGACACAGCTCACCAATTAGCGCTGCTGGGATTATTACTCATTTGCGCACTGCAGGTTTCAGGGAATTAATCAGGGGCTCACCGGTAGCCGGGACAGCCGGGGCGGGAAGGGTGATGCTGGCACAGCCGATGGTGCCTGGAGCCGTGCTGGAAGCACCCAGTGTTTCCCTGGACCCAAGGGGATTCGGCCCTTGGGGGACACCCTAATGTAACAACCATCCCCTTCCCTGGAGCCCCATATCTCCACCCACACTCCAGCGGTGCCAGATCCTGGCTGAGGTGGGACATGGAGCGGCAAGAAGTGAACCCAAGGCGCAGTGACGCTTCCCACATCATCCCAGGGAGGTGACACTGAATGGTGTCACCTAGCCACATCTGGTTTGGGGAGCAAGCAGGACCCTGGTCCTGGCGTGGCAGTGGAGGCACTCAGGGAAGCAGGCGCTGGTGCTGGTGCCAGGGGTTTTCGGCATCATATGGATCACCCAGGCGGGATTGTGAGCAGGAACAGTCACAACGTGTGAGCAAACAGGACTGGAATTCACAATCCGGGCTATCAACTAAAAGTGCTGGGCTGGGCTGTTGACTGCCGTGGGGATGGAAACACCCCCGGATCCCACCCTCCAGCACAAGAACACCCACCTTCCCTGGGACCCTGCCCTGCTCAGGGGGTCACTGGATCCAGGTGCCCTGGGGTCCCTGGGCTGCCTGGCTGTGGATGCCGCTGGGAGCTGGGAGCTGTGTGCAGTGCCAGCTCCAGCCCGCCGTCCCTCTGATGGATAATCGATCCCTCCGAGCCGGGGAGAGACACCCTGTCCAAACGCATCAGGCTTGAAATGCCAACCTCCCTAATGCGATTTTACAATCTCCTATAATCGAGTGCCAGCGAAACTTCTCCTTCCCCAGGATCCCCTTCCGTCACAGGGCCCGTGGATTGTGGCTGTATCCTCCCCCCAAAGTCGTGGTCTCCACGGGGGTCAGCTCCCCTCTGTGGCCTCAGGGTGCCCTGGGGTGCAACCCCCAGGACTGATGAACCTCTGCCCCAAAATACGGCTGTGCTGATGCACAGCCATCCCAAATCCACCTCCCCGGGGGTCCCTGCAGCTGGGTGAGCACCCCTTGCCTTCCCAGCCCCCCAAAACTGCAAATGAAGCCCCGAGCAGTGCCGTGGGTATTTGGGAGTCTTGTACCCCACCACAGGCTCCCCAGCCTCTCCCAGAGCCCAGGGGAAGGTGCAGAGCTGTCAGCTCTGAGATCCTAATGCTTTTTTTTGTGGGAACAAAGCCACAGCAGCCCCTTGACCCCCTGTAAACCCCAAAGCCAGACCGGGGGCTGCAGGGGGGTCTGGCAGGGCCATGAGGCTCAGCCTGCTGGGAACCCCAGCCCGGTTCAAGGTTAGTGCCGGTAATTAAGGGCTGGGATTTGCATGCAGCAAATGACTCCAGCTAATTACAGGTTTAAAAGGAAAATGATTGGAGAGAGGATTGTTTGCAAAATTGGGGCACGGCGGAGGAAGGGGGGCGGAGGGAGGGACGCTCTGCTCGGCTCTGGAGGTCACCAGGCTGGCTGGGCCATCACCCTGCACATCTGGGGACAGCACACCTGGGTGGCCGTGGCAGGAGCTGGCAGTGCTGCAGGGTTGGGCTGCCAGGTCAATGAGCCCCGAGGGATGCAGAGCGACCCCCAGCTCTAGGGGTGCTCCTTTCGAGGCCCCGCAGCCCCAGACCAGGCTCCCAGACCCCCAAATGTGGGGTAGAGCGTGGCCCTGTGGCTGCTGGGCCACCGCCAACTTAAACCCCACCCCAACCCCCCCCCCAAAAAATAGTTACAAATGCCAAGGTGCTGAATTGATTCATTTAATTTTCCCTTCTCATTTGATCAAGAGCAGGGTGACATTTGGCAAAAGTTGCTGATGAGGGATTGAATGATTAATTGTCATGACAACCATTCCTGGTTAATGACAGGGATGAGATTGTGCCGGCATAAAAGCCGGAGAGTGGCCTTGAGTGCCGCGGTGCTAAATTACCAGGCATGTCACTGTTTGTGCTTTTGGTAAAACGTGGCCATGCGTTTCTAATGAGAGGTTAACTGTGTCCCCAAAGTAATTACAACTGATTGAAGAGGTAGTTAGTAATTAGAGGATTAACTGTAATGAGTCTCACCTGCAGCGGTTGCCGTGGTTACAGTATTTTAGATGATTGGAGTTAAAATAGGACGGGGTGCTGGCAGCGGTGTTTCTGCCCCTTGGGGTGTCCTGGGGGCTTGGGTGGGCTGGTGCCCCCCTGCACCCACTGCCCCACGGGGTGTCCCATGGGATGAGCATGGAACTGCCAGGGAATCCCACCATCTGGAATGCTGGACCAGATCATCCCCCACGGCCCTGCCAGTCCTGGGCACCGGGGTGGAGCAGCAGGTGGGAGATCCAGAGCTGGCTCTGCCAGCAGATTTTCAAAGGCAGGAAAGTCACCAAAAAAAGCTTAAATCCTGAATTTCCGACAGCTCTCTCAGGGAGCTGGGAAAGGGGGAGCACAAGCAGGGGCAGGGATGTCCCCTGGCATCCTCCAGGGTCCCCAAGCTCTGACTGCACCAAGCTGCCACCTCCACTGCCCAGCCTGAGCTTGTTCCAACTCTCCTGACTCTCTGCTTTCACGGCTGACAATTTACAGGCCCATGTAAAACCTCCAAGTACAGTATCTTTAATTATTCCATCCATAAATGATAAGAGCCATTCATTTCAGGGCTCTCATTACGAATTTATACCCCTGTTTAATGTGCTCACTAACAGCAGACATCCCACAGCTCGCAGAGAAATATTGAACAATCCTTTCTGGAAGAACCAAGCGGATACCACCAGAGCTATTTTGGACTCTGGAAGAGAGATGGGCAAAGCAAGGGGGATTGGGCTTGAAAATTAAGGGTGAACCCCACTCCCCAGGGAGGTTTTGGGGCTCCAAGGGCAGGTGGCTCAAAGCTTTTCATCCAGGTGCTTCCCAAGTGGAATTCTGCTGCTGGTTTTTCTTTTTTTTTCTGGGTGTGCTGATGGTTGAAAGTGAGCTTCATTTTGATATGAGTATAAAAATAGAGCTTCATATTTATATATGTGACTATAACTACAGGAAGGCTTAACTTGAAATTAAAAAAAAAAAAGGAGAGATCCCAAATATTCACATTTCCAAGCAAACACCCTGACTTGGTTTGACCTTTTGCAGTTTTTTTTTTTCCTGGATTATTTTCCAATACAAGACCCACATGCTCCCAGGTTGGAATCAACCCCTCCCACGCTGTTTGCCTTTGGGAGTTGCCACCTCTGTTGTTTCTTTTCCTGGGAACAGGGTGCATTTCCCCAGTTTTCACAGGATTTCAAGGCTTTTCCCCTCCTGCCCTTGTCCTGCTGGTGATGTCCTGAGTCCCACAGGTGGGACCACAGTGATGGGGAAAAGGAGTGGGCATCATCCAGCCCCCAACACCACATCCATCAACCACTCTGGTGTTTTCCAGCCATCAGTGATGGAATCACGGAATCCCAGACTGGTTTGAGTTTGAAGGGATCTTAAAACTCATCCACTTCCACCCCCTGCCATGGACCAGGTTGCTCCAAGCTTGTCCCCAAACTTTGGCCCAGGACTCATCTTTAGGGAGACTTTCAAACCACTTCTGCTGAGCCTGGAGGGAAAACACATCATGTCTGCTGTAAATTGGCAAAAAAAAACCCCCAAATGTAACTTAATTAATGGAAATATTGGCTTTCAGGTCTCAGGGTTTTTTTAACAAATCTTAAATTTAGAAGCTGCCAGGGCTCCTTTAAAGAGGAATTAATCGGAGGTGCTGTAATTGCCCTCGAGGAGTAGCCTCTGTGAGAGATAAGCTCATAATGAGCTGTCACTGCCGGGTGGCTTTGGAGTATGAACACCCAAATTAATAAACAGGGATAATTGGCTGTCCCCTCCCTCGGGAAGCTTTGCTGGTGCCTGCAATCCCTGCTGGAGCTGGAGCTCACTGGGTGCGATGATGGAGGGATGGAGGGATGGAGGGATGGAGGGATGGAAGGATGGATGGATGGATGGATGGATGGATGGATGGATGGATGGATGGATGGATGGATGGATGGATGGATGGATGGATGGATGGGGACCTTTCCAGGTGGGATGTTCTCTGGAGGGGATGGTGCCTGGCTGTGGTGCTTAGCTGGTGGGACACAGCCCAGATGCAAAGCCTGATGTTTGGGTTGCTCAGTGGATGGGATGTCCAACAGGTGGGACATTCATGGGATTGGATGCTCATTGAATGGGATACTCACCAGGCAGGATAGGATTCTCCCTGGACACAATGGGATAGAGTGAGCCCTGCTCTGCTCCCCTTCTCAGCCCAGCTCCCTCCTCTGCCCTGGGCTGCTCCCCCTCATCATCCAGCACCCAGAGCATCCCAGCCACCTCAGCTCCACTTCCCACTGAAATTAAAAATATAATTCATGGAAGCCCTTCCACTTGTGTCGGGCTCGGAAAACACCAGGCTCCCTCCCCCTCCTTTTTAATAACATCCAAACTGTGGAGCTAAACTACTTGACAGAGGCCTTTAAATATGTGCAAATATATATTTGCAGTCGGCTGGGTTTGGTTTTTTTTTTTTCCCCTTTTTCCCGGAGGCTCTTCCATTAGGTAATATTTGTTGCCAACATTAATTTCATTAGATTTTCATGGCATTTTAATAGGAGCCCCGGTGGTTTTTTGCATATATTAGCATGCGGGAGGAAGGAGAGTCACCAAATTAGAGTAAAAAAAAAAATATCTGGTGTAGAGGCAGCAGCAAAGGGAAATTCCTGGGAGTGGGGGAGAAAGGGGAGCAGTGGCCTGGGGCATTCCAGGTCTGGCATTCCAGGTCTGGCGCTTTCCCGTCGTCTCCGGAACCTGCCAGCCCTTAATGAAGATATTTCCACCCTGATTGTCAGCGGCGCGCGGAGCCTGATTAGAGCCCCGAACCCGCGTGGAAGAGCTCGCAAATTAAATACGCCTTGATTATGCAAACTCGATCCCGGGTTTATCCCTCATAAATAAGGCATGAGCCGGGCTCGGCTCTCCGAGGGCGATGTTTATTGTATGCAAATCGGGCACGGGGCTGGGAGGAGAAGTAATCAACTGTTTATCAGGCGGGAACTGCCGGAAGCTTGGGAATAATCACCCGGGAAAAGCTGGGAATGGGCGGAGGAGGAGGTCGGATATGGGGCGGACAGATGTGGCATCGGCAGGTGACCGAAATGCCCTCGGGCACCTGCCTGGCACCGAGCCCGGGGGCTGCAAGGGGAGGATTTTAAGATGGACAGGGCTATTTTGATGTCTAAAGGGTTATTTGGGGCATTTTGGGGTGTATAGGGGCATTTTGGGGTGTATAACCCAGCACCGAGAGCGGGGGCTGCAGGGAGAGATTTTAGGGTGGACACGAATGTTTTTGGTGTCTAAAGGGATATTTTAGGGTGTGCAGGAGTATTTAACTCTGCATGGGGGTATCTTAATGTGTGCAGGGGTATTTTGGGGTGCACGAGAGTGTTTTGGGGTGTACAGCAATATTTTGGGGTGTATAGGTGTATTTTACTCTGCACAGGAGTATTTTGGTGTACATAGGTGTATCTTAGGATGCAAATATGTATTTTAGAGAGCACAGGAGTGTTTTTAGTGTGCACAGGGATATTTCAGTGTGTTGTAGGTGCATTTTGGGGTGCTTAGGGGCATTTCACTCAGCACAGGGGCGTTTCATCACCCACAGGTGCCTGTTCCTGTGCACAGCTGGGCTCCATTCAGTGCCATGCAATTCTCAGGAGCCAGGCTCCGGAATGTCCAGCACCTCTGGAGCTCCCATAGGCTCCCAGCAGAGTGAAAAATGGCATTTAAAGTTTTTAGAAAAACCAGCCCTGGGCAGCCTGTGTGGTCCTGCCCGGCGGTGCCCCTTCAGGGAGCTCTGGCAAGGAACCTGTGATGATGATAAATGTATCCAGGGCGAGTTTTTCTTTTTTTTTTTCCTTC
This sequence comes from Brachypodius melanocephalos, assembly GCA_013398615.1. Taxonomy (NCBI): domain Eukaryota; kingdom Metazoa; phylum Chordata; class Aves; order Passeriformes; family Pycnonotidae; genus Brachypodius; species Brachypodius melanocephalos. The sequence goes on from VZSR01003800.1 coordinate 4,229,803, forward strand.
TTTTTTTTTTTTTTTTTCCCTTTCCCCCCACATCATTTTATAGGAAATACATGTTGGAAATGAAATTGAAATGAAAATGAATAAATATTTCATAGAATACAATTACCGTGGCTCAGGACCAAGACAACTGCAGCAGCTCCCGCTGCACACAGCGCTGTCTGCAATTCAGTGTCAAAGAATTGCTCTCTGGGCTTTTAATCTGCTTTTTTGCCAACACAAATAATCCCCCGGCCCCCAGCAGGGAGGTGCCCCTGGCAAGGCCTTGGATCCAGCATTCCCCATCGCTCCAGGGGCACTTTGGGTGCACGCTGGATTTGCCACCCCATTAAAAAAAATCAAGTTAAATTAAATTCTTTGCCATAAAAGTGAAAAATAGTGGAAAAAACCAGCGGGGAACAGCCTGGAAAGGCTCAGCTTCAATAAAAGGTGACTTGGTGTCTGCCCTCTCCCTGTTGCTGCAGCTCCCGTGGAGCCAGGGACAAACATCCCAAGCTCTGGGACACGGCGTGGTTTCCAGCCACCACCAGTCAATGGAGAAGAAAAAGAGCGTTTTCCGGAGCACAGCGGGAAGCGGAGGATTTATGGGAAACAATTTGGTGGCGAGAGTTGGGTTTGTTTGTTTGCTTTGGGCTGTGACAGCAGCTGGGGCTGGGGCGGGCGCAGGGGCCTCATCCCGAGGGATCCCGGTGGGATATCCAAATTTCTCCAGCTCCAGGGGCACAGGGGCGAGTGGGTGCCCAATCCAGGGCTGGCTGGTGCTTCCTAGAGCATCCTTGGAGGGCATCCTTCCCCACGGAGCATCCTCCTCCCTCTCCCTCACACCGAGGGGGACACTCGGTGCTGTCACCTGGAGGGGCCGCCTTGCTCGGGGATTCTCCCCATCCTCCCCATCCCCTTCAAATCCAAGGAGAAGCCGCACAACCCTCCCATCCATTCCCCAATCCAGGCCCCCCCGTGTTCCCGGTGGGGCTTTGATGCCGGCGGCGGCGGGAGCGCGGGGCCGCGGCGCCGCTTTGAACAGGAATTACAGGGAAAACTCAACAAAATGGCACAGCCGCGGCGGCAGCGTCGTGTTCTCCCAAAGCAGGAATAAAACAGACGCGCAGACGGTGCTTTGCAAACAATTTAATTTGCCTGATGCTTTGATATAGATGAGGATGCGGCGAGGCGGGCGCGGGGAGAGATGAAACGCGCTGTCGGAGGAGGGGGGGGCTGCACCGTGTGAGATGTGCTGAGCACCGTGAGAGATGAGCCCGTGAGAGATGAGCCCCTGAGAGATGAGCCCGTGAGAGATGAGCCCCTGAGAGATGAGCCCGTGAGAGATGTGCCCTGCACGGTGTGAGATGTGCCCATGTGAGAGGAGCCCATGAGGGATGTGTCCATATCAGATGAGCCCGTGAGAGAGGAGCCTGAGAGAGATGTGCCCTTGTGAGATGTGGCCTCCACGGTGTGAGAGGTGCCAGTGGTGGCCAAAAAGTGATTCTGCCCATCTCCGACCTGGTGAAGTGACCCCAAGCTCCTGCAGGACCAGGATTGCACCATGGGGTGCAGGGACACAACTTCAGCGCCACTCAGGGACATCCAGCGCCACTCAGGGACACTCTCTGTGGCCAGGGCGATGTGAGACTCCAGGCTGTGACAGCAGCCAGGGCTGGGGCAGGTGCAAAGACCTCATCCCAAAGGATCCTGTTGGGGTATCCAAATATCCCCAGCCCTGCCCAATGCCCACACAGGGCTGGGTCTATGAGAAACCTCCACCCCCCACCTCCAACCTGACCCTGGCACCGGTACGAGAGTGACTCCAAGCTCTTGCAGGACCAAGATTGCACTGTGAGCATCACGTGCAGGGACAAAGGTGCCACTCAGGGTCACCCTCGGTGTCACCCAGCCCTGCCCGACGCCCACGCCCGGGCTGGGGCTGTGGGAAACCTCCACCCCCCAAGCAGCTAAAGAGACAGGGCTGGGAGCGCGTGAGGAGCGCTGCTGTCAGATATGGGGCACGCTGAAATATTAATGGAACTAACATTTCAATTACCTTTTATCTGTACAGGCTCAGGCTGCGGCGAGGGGGCTGGGGCGGGCCCCCCCCCCGCACGCTGTCACCCAGACATTCATGCTGTGCTGGTTCTTTTTATTGGTTTTCATCACTTTTGACATTGCCAACAATGAACCTTGAAGTAAATTTTCAGTAGTGACTGTGTCAGTGGAAAACCGTCTCCCTGTCATTTTTCTAAATTAGGCAATGATTCGAGTCCTTGGGGCTGGGGTGGGAGGGGGAGGGGTGGGGCTGAGCAGGAGGAAGGGGCTGCCGTGGGGAGCCTCCCCCAGGCCCTCCCAGCCCAAGAGCCAGGACCTCAGCAGGACAGGAGACTGTCACCTCCTGCAGACACCCCTCACCTCCCTCCCGACACCGCAAAACCTGCCCTGAGCTGCTCCCAGATGTGCTCCAGCTCCAGATGTGCCCTGAGCAGTGCCCAGATGGGCCCTGAGCTCCTGATGCTGCAAAACCTGCCCTGAACAACACCAGATGTGCCCCAGTGCCAGATGTGCCCCAGTGGCAGAGCCAGCAGCGGAGCCATGGTCCAGCCACCCACCCTGGCCCCCACACGGCTCCTGTCACCCCCCTCCCCACCATGCCAGCAGGCTCCGGCCATCGGTCACCCCATAACCTGGCACTGCCACCCCTTTGTGAGACCCTCAAGGGGTGTAGCTGCTCCTCAATTCGGGGCTGGCTTCCTGCTCCCAGCTTTTCCTGGCGTTTGCTGGCCCTGGGAGCACTCAGGGCCATAACGCCTCCTCTCCACCCCCACCGATGTCCATCCCACACCCCCCGGTGATGCCGGGATCATCCTTCCATCGTCCAGCCCCCTACACGTGTGCTCACCTCACCTCCGCTGCGCCGCGGCCCCTCCTCGCCCCGGGGGGGGGGGGACCGAGCAGAACTTTAATTTTAATGTTCATTGAGCGTGTGAAGGGAAAAAAAAAATCAATTTAATAACCTCTCTTCACGAACAGTGCCTGGAGGCCGCTCGGCACACGCGGCTCCGGGAACTTCACAAAGTCTTTTGTGCCGTTGTTTATCGCGGGGATTAAACGGAGCCGGGAGGGGGAGCGGCTCCCGGTGTTCCCGAGAGGAGCTGGGAGTGCTGCAGCCCCACATTGTCAGCACCAGGTCCTGGAGATGGAGCTAAGAGGGAATAGAGGGGTGTGAGGGTTGATATATATCACCGGGAAAAACTTTTCCCTTGGCTTTTCCAAAAGGAACGCTGCTCCTCCATCACCCACTCCCCAAAAGGGTCTTCAGGGGACCCTGAGGATGGGGCAGGAGTGGGGGGCTCTGGCTGAACACCCAGAGAAGAGTTTATTGCTGAGCTCAGTGTGATTCCTGGAGAAATCATTCAGATGCAGCTGGATGCAGGGCAGGAGCCTCGGTGCTGTGGCGGGAGCAGTTTGCTTCCCAAAATCCAGCCCTAGAGCTGTGGTGGAGTGATGGGCACCGTCCCCATCCCTGCAGCACCGTCCCCACCTGCACAGAAACAACTGTTTGCCATCAGCTTTTGATTACAACCGTCTTGTCTGCAAGTTTCGGCATGGTTACAAATCCCAGTGTTATTCAAATCGCGTCAATTATTCAATCCCTGCTGCCGGGAGGGTGATGGGAAGGTGGCTGGCGCTGAGCAGCACCCACCCGGCCTCCTTGGGGGGATTTCTGATTCCCATGGGATCCCTTTGATCCTGTTAACCTGTGCCTTTGGCTCCTGTGGAATCAGCGAATTGCTCCAGAACCACTTACAAGTTCATTTCCAGAGGCAATTTGCAGTGGGAATGATTTGAATAAACTTTCTGTTGACTTTGAGAGCAATTTTTCCTGCAATTTTCCCAGCCCAGCACCTGCCATCCACCTTGTTTTGCGGCTTCGACAGCGGGGGAAAAAGGATGCTCGTGGTCCTGTCCTCACCTCATGCCATCCCGGTTCCAGCCTCAGGGCAGGGTGATGTTCCAGAGCTTCCCCATCACTCCCAGGGGGAAAATCTTGTCCTTGGGGTCGGCTCTGGGGACACCGGATGGGGGCTGTGGGGACACTGGGTGCTGCCAGCTCTTCCCGTGGGGTGCTGGGGGCCTGTATGGGTGGAAATAAATCACATTTCTGGGGGCGCTAAAAGGGGGGCTCAGGGCTCACGCCCACCTCCTCTGGTGGCTGCTGTGGGGTGAGCCCACTGCAGCATTCCCGGGAGAGGAACAGTCCCTGATTCCGTGCATCCCCTCTGCCTCACTGCCTCCGTTCTCAAGGCTGGGATTCCCGGTAGGATTGAGAAGGAATAGGCGGGAATGCTCCGGGAGTTGCCCGCTCCAGCCTTCACCCAAAGGAGCCACCGAGGCTGAAATATCCCCTTGATGCTCCAGATTCTGCTCCACACCCCCCCGCCTCTACTTTATTTTATTCTTCTGGAGGAAACCAGAGGCAGGTTTTGCCCGAGATCTCCAATATTGATTCTTTCCCACTGGGAAATTGTATAAAATTCCACAGAAACGACGCAGCCGGCGCTGGAAGCCACAGACCCAGAGCTGCTCAGAAATTGCCTCAGTTAAATGAAATCGAAATAAAATCAGGGACGTGGATGACATGCAAAGTTGGGTGACGGCACACGGGGCCTCATCCACCCCCTCCCACCCTGCTCCATCCCCATCCCACCCCAGCATCCCGGCCCTGCTCCTGCCACCCCTATGTCGCTGCCTTCCTCTCAAATGGGGGCCCAGATTTCTTTGCTTTCGGTGACTTTTTCCAGGCACGAGGATGATTAACACATCAAAAGGCTGTTTTGCTTTGCTTAACAATATTATCTGCTTAACTGCCCCGTTAATTGAATCAGGCAGCGTTTGTTTGTGCAGGGGGAGTCACCCCAACAAGTCTATTTTATTTTGATGACTTTTTGCGTCCTATTAGTGGTTTTTAATGCTGGCTCTGCCTCGCAGCAGAAAGCAGGATGGACGTGCAGCGGTCGCGGTGTTTTATCCATGAAATCCTGGCTCCTGGATTGTCTCCAGCACCTGAAGGCGAGGCTGGCACAAAGGGCAGGGATGGGACCCTCGGTGGGGACAGAGCCATCCCTGCTGCCCTGCAAGTGCCAGGTGAGTGCCTCAGGTGCCCTCAGTGTCCCTGAGTGTCCCCAGGGGGACTGTCCGGGCTGATTCAGCCCCAGTGCCAGGAGCCAACATCGCTCCTGCCTCCACAGCTGGCAGATCCCCCTCCAGGGTGGGAGCAGGGACAGGGACACGGTCACCCCCCGGGAATGTGCTGGTTGGGGTCCCTCAGTGGGACACGGCTGGGCTGTGGGGACCACAGGGACGGCTCGGGGTGAGGTGGGCGCCCCACAACCCCGGTTGCTGTCCCAGCTTCCCAGTCCCTCTGCAACCCCTTCATCTCAGCGTGGAAACCGGGAAACTCAACCAGATTGGGAGAACGGCCCCGGGGGTCCCCCGCAAAGCGCCCACTGATGTTTCCCCCCCCGGGCGCTGCAGCGGGGCCCCTGAGACCCCCCTCGAGCCCCCCCGGCTCCTCTCCCCCTCCCCTCCCAAGGCTCCTACGCCTGAACTGCACGAAATCAGATTAAGGGCAGCAGACAAAGCCCCGCGCAGGATAAACACCGCGGAGCGGGATGGGGCCGCTGGAAGAGAGGGAAGGGCCCCGGGAATGGGGTGGCTGGGCCGGGAATGGAGGGAGTTGAGCCCCATGACCCCCACAAAGTCCCTGTCCCACTGCGAGCAGTGTGGGGACACAAGGACATCGCCCAGATGGACGCAGAGTCTCGCTGAGCCTGGGAGGGTTTCCAGGTCCTCCTGCCAACAGGAGGAGATGCAGGGAAGTCTCAGGGGTGATGGGGACACGTGAGGGCAGCTGGGGACGCTGCGTGGGGACAGTGACCCCAGGGCAGGACCAGGTTCAGGTGCTCACGGCTCTGCAGACCCGGGGCTTTATCCTTCCACTGAAACCGGCGCTGGGACAGGCTGGGGACAGGCTGGGTAATGCTGGGAGCGGAGGAGACGGGATCGCTGGAGAATCCAGACAGCAAATAATCTGGCTCTGAAAAGAGCTGCTGATGCCTCATTAGCAACTTTGAAAAGCATCCGGTGAAAAAGCCTCTGCCCTTGTGCTGGGGGGTTTCTCCTCATTCCTCCTCTTGTCCTTGATTAATAAGGACATTTGCATGTAAATTGGCTCCTGGATCCTTCCCAGCGGTGCCGGCTCGGGTCTGGCCCCACCTGAGGCTCTCCCAGTCTGCCCCCGCTGCCCTGGAAGGTCTGGCATGGCCTGGCACGGCTCGGCATTGTCCAGGATGGCACATGGAGCTGGGACACGGATCTCTCCTCTGCTCTGCAGTAACTGGCTTGAGTCACCAATGTCTGCAGGGCTGGGACACGGGGCAGGGACACAGGACAGGGACCTGGGACAGGGATGCAGGGCAGGAACATGGAGCTGGGGCACAGGACAAGGACACAGAGTTGGGATATGGGATAGGGACATAGAACAGTGAGAGGGAGCAGGGACAGGGAGTGGGGACAGAGTGTGGGGACACAGGGTCCTCTGGTGGAGCTGCCAGCCCAGCAGTGCCTGGATTCCTGGTGCTGCTGCCCAGCCGTGTGAGCAGCTCTGCTGTGGATCCTACAAAGGCTTTTCCTCTGGGACATGAACATTCTCCTGCTCCCGCCTGCACTCCCCTGGGATGGCATTTTCCAAAACAAATGCATTTGCTGGATGCATATGGGGAAGTGCCTCTCTCTGCCGGGCGATCCGTCTGCCTGTTTGATGTCTGTTCCCACATTGTGTCATTTTAAAAGGCAACATTTTGTTAATGGAAAGCACTGCCTGGCTCTTCCCTCTCCTCTCTGCCAGTCTCGTTGGATGCTGGGCAGGACAGAGGACAGGGGACAGGCCATGTGCCACCAGCACTGCCCATGTGCCACTGCTGCTGCCAGTTTCAGAGCAGTGGTGTGAGGAGGAGGAGGGGAAAAAACCCTGATTGTGGGTAGGGAGCACAGGGAGCAAAGCTCACCCCCTCAGTCACGGCAGGGAAAGGGGACAGCCTGGGGACAGGGGTGTCACCTGCACCCTCCCGTTGGGTACAGCCAGACCACCACGGCAGGGTCGTGCAGAGCTAGAGGGGTCCCAGACTGGCTGGACCCCCAGAAAGCACAGCCAGCCTCCATCTGCACCCCGACCCAGCCTTGGGGACCCCAACACTCATCAGGTCAAAGCCAAGTCCTCAAGGGGCCGTGGAGCAACCAGGAGCATGACAGCAGTGCCAGCAGGGACTGGAGAGGAACCAACAGGAGAAAGGGACTATTTCTAGCTGGGCACAGTGTGCCACCGCCGTCACTGTCACCGCCTGCCAGCCCCTCGGCGATGGAGGGGGCCGGCTCCAGGCGCGGCGCCGCGGGGATGGCCCGGAGCCAGCGCTGCCGCCACCGCTCGGGTGACGCCGATTTCCCAAACACGCAGCGTAGCGAAGGGCGACGCTCCCCCGGCGCAGCGAATTCCCCAGCCCCCGCTAATCAGCAGCCGGCGCTTAATTGGCACATTTCTGCCTGGCTGGGGTCTCTGCCAAGGAGGAAACCTCGGCAGCCGTGGCCTCCCGTGCCCTCGGTGGGGACAGAGCGGGGACAGGCTGGGACGACTGCGGGGCCACCCACAGCGCCTGGGCTTGACCGCATCCCTCATCCTTGGGTGTTCCCATGGCGGTGCCACCACGGTGTCCCCCAGAGCGGCCGTCCTGCAGCGGGGGTGACACGGGTGACGCGGTGGCGCGCGCGGGGGTGACGCTGGCGCGAGCCCCCCGGGTTTGTGTCGCTGCCGACCTGCCAGCGCGAATCAAAGGAGCTGCCACGCACGCCGCAGCCCTTTCTTCTCATATCACTCACACCACTGCCACGCTGCATTGTGACTGTGGGGTGTAATTAAGGTGTCAGCATATCATTTAGCCTTTTCAATATTTAAAAAAAAAAAAAAAAAACCACCGGGAGACAGGCTGGGAAATCTGTAGTCTTCTCTTTAATGAGGAATGTAGGGGGGAAGAGAGGAGAAGTGGAGGTAGTGGCTCGGCGAGGGAGGGACAAAAGGCGCCTCTGTGATGTGGCGTTCTGGAGGATGAAGGGAACTGGGCTGGCACGCTGCTGTGGGTAGTTGTGCTCTGCTGGGACCACGAAATCTACGAGGGACAGGGGACCCTGCTGGGGCCAGGCACTCCCAACGCTCTGAGAGCATCCCTGGGGGGCTGCGGGAGCCACCAGCGCCAGGATAAAGGGACTGGCAGTGCCACGCAGGGCATTCCAGGTGTGTCTCACCTGGAAGTCATGCTCAGATGCCACTCCCACCCCGTGGGGGCCTTGCAGAGCTGTGCGGGACACACAACGAGCTCATGGCACAACCAGTGACAAGGGATGGTGCCACATGTGCCATGAGCTCACTCCACAGCAGCACCAGGTTTGATCAGTGCTGTGTCCACCACGTTGCTGTTGGGGCCATCCCGGCCCTGTTAATATTTTTCCCAATTCCTGGCACTTTTTACACAGCTGCATCCCCCCAAAAGCAGCGTGTCCCTGTTCCCCCACCACCCCCTGGGCACCACAGAGCTCCGGGGCCGGCTGCAATCCAGAGGGCAGCGAGTGAGTTCAACACCATCAATAATCCCTGATGGCTACAGAAAGCGCTTTCCCGAGGAATAAATTCTTGCTGCATCAAAAGGAAGCTGCAAATCAATGCGGGAATCGCTCATTCTGAACGATGGGAACTCGTCTCACTACAGTGGGAAGCATTAGCTGGGAACGGGGGGGACAGGGGCTGGGAGCACCAGTCCCTTCCATAAACTAAGAACCAAAATTAATGACGGGCTGTAACGGGAGCGGGATGATCCATCCCGGTGCCCCTGCTCATCCTGCCGCTGTGCCAGCCCTCGGAGCACGGCTGCAAACTCCTGACCTTGCTGCCTACCAGAGCAAACTCCAAATTCCATTTGGATTTTTTTTTTTTTTTGTCTTGTACGATCCCTGACAACTTTTCCGTGCGGCGCATCCCGCTCGGGCCGGGCGGTTCAAAGCCGCAGCGGTGGTCCTGGGGCAGCCTCCGCCTCCATCCCCGCCTTTGTCTGCGCCGGCTCCGGCTCTCAGGGCACTTTGGGAGAGATGGATGTGCGGCCCCGCCGAGGCAGACATGTTCCAGGCGAGATCCTGGGAAGAGGTTTCCTTAGCAACAATAATGAAGTGTGAGCGAGAGAAAAGCTCTCCCGGCTCTGCTCCCTTCTCTGGGGGCTCCCAGCAGGTTTGGGGACCCCGAGAGGAGGCATTCCAAGTGTCCGGGATGAGTGCTGGAGCGGGAGTGGAGCTGCTGCAGATCCTGGCATTGGGATCAGCAGGGAGAGGGATCTGGGTGCCAGCGCTGCGTGTGTTGAGAAGCTGAACCAGAGCAGGAGTGGTGACCCTGGCACTGCCCGAGCATCCCACGGAGCAGCCTCACCTCCCAAATCTCCTGAGCTGCCTCCGCTCAGGAGGATGGAGATGTACCATGGAAGCAGCCCCTGAATCCCAGCTCCAGTGGGAAACCCTGAAAGGGGCAACCCCATCCCTGGCAGTACCAGGAGACACAACCTGCCTGGCAGCTCCTTGGGATCCTTGGGAAGTGGGATGTGGTGTCCATACTCCAAGAATCATCTGCTGGAGCAAGAGACAGGGCAGCTGTGCCAGGACAGCCCCTGCTCCATGCTCCAGGTCCAGCAGGACCCTCCAGACCCCTCAGGGAGCTCCAGCTCCTCCGCTGCATCCGTGCTCCAGCCTCAGCTCCACGCCCCCTCCTCCCGGCCCCGCTGGCCGGGGATGGCACTGTGCCTCGAATCACAATTACAGTAAATAAATCCTATTAGAAGGACTTTTACTACCGCATGCTCCTCATTACAATCTGCCCAAACCCCCGGCTCCTGGGATCACCCTGGTAATGAGGCCAGGATGGATGGATGCGGGAAAATTAACGCTGCTACAAGTTAATTTGTTTTTATTAGCACTCGGAGGCTGGCAGGGGGTGGGGGGTGGGTGCCATCCCTCTGGAGCAGCGCAGGGATGAGGATCCCTCGTGGCACCTGGATCACTGCGTGTCATCGTCCCCTCAGCCACCACCTGGCTGCTCCTGGCCTTGGGGACAGCACTGCCCCACCCCAGGGCAGGACAGGCAGATGGCAGTGAGGAACCAGCCCGCTGGATGAGGTCACATCTCATTAATAAAGGCTAATTAAGAGTAAATCATCAAAAAGAGGGGCTGGAGTTGTCTGAATAACCCACACAGGTGCTGCTGGTAATTATCTCAGGGCTGTGACAGCTCCTGTGGCACCAGGAGCATCCCCGTCCCCATCCTCTGCCCCCTGGCCACCAAGTGTCCCTTCATGCCCCCCATGGCACCGAGAGCCATTCCTGTGGGAACAGCTGGGCCTTCCTTGGGCTTGGAAAATATAGACCCCACCGTTAATAATACATACATTTATTAAAATTAAACCACCGGCAGATATTACATCCAGCAGCACTGAATTATGGATAGACCTTAGCCCAACCTTTGTTTTTAATTAAAAAGCCCCTTTCAGTAATTCCATTAAAGCAGCAGCTTATGTTTTTCCTCCTCTTCCCCCTTTTCAAGCGCAATCCGGCAGCGTTTGGGTTGCGCTGATGAAACGGCTTTGAAGTTTCATGAATTGCTGATGTAATTGAATAAAAATAATATTAAGGGGAGAGAAGGGGTGGGGGGAGAGAGAGAGACAGAGAGAGAGAAGACTTTTCTCTAAACCTAAATCCTAATGAAATCACCTTAGAGCGCCGAGCGGAGTGACAGCGAGCCGCTGGATTTGTGCATATTCCCGTAATCCTAAACCCATTAGCCAGGAGGCTCCGTGCAAACCACATGTTGCGGATTACAACCGGGAAAAAGGCTCCCACAAAACCCCAAAACCTCCCTCTAATTGCCAGGGGGAGGTGGAGAAACCCCCCCGAGGGTGGGAGGTACAGCTCAGACCCCCCTTGCCAGCAGATCATTGATGATTTTTTCAGGGAATTAAGGCGGAGAGCTTTCCAATTATTTTGCTGTGCGCTGTCATTAATGGAAATAGAAATTTTTGCCATCCCTCACCTGCTTTTGGAAGAGCAGCTGCCTCTGGGATGCCCGGCTGGAGGGGATCTTTGGGATGAGCATTGGTGGCTGCTGGTGCCTCCAGAGCCCAGATGGTTGTGCTGGGAAGGGGACCATGATCTCTGGGATTGGGAAGAGGAAGAAGCTGTCCCTTTCCATGGGAGAGGAACTTGCTCTAGTGGAAGGTGTCACTGTCCGTGGCATGGGGTTGGAACAAGACGATCCTTAATGTCCTTTCCAACCCAAACCATTCCAGGATTCCGCGATCCTATGACAAACTCACCTTTCCTTTCTTCTCTCTCTCCTAACTCCTTCCTTCCCAATTTAAGCTCCTCTCCAGGATAATGCAATAAAGACATGAAGCACCTAATTTTCGGTGGGGGACAACAGACGCGACGGTGTATTTACCCAGTCAAACCATTATGAAATCCTACAATTAAGGCTTCAATCAGATAAATGCAATTACATAATACGATCTTATACGATATAATTAAAAACATCTGCAATCAAACCGGAGCCGATGGTACAGTAATCCTTAATCAGAAATTACCCAGCTCCAGCGGAGATGTTCCATCCCAGAATCCAGTGGGACGCGGTGGTGGCAGTGCCATCCCCCACTGAGGGAGGGTGATGGTGGCCATGGGGAGCTGGAGAGACCTCTGGGCCAACCTGTGTGGTGCCTGCCTTGCTGTGCCCCCAAATCCATGCCCACCTCCCCTGGGACACTGGCTCAGCAGCACAGTGGCACACAGAGGTTGTGACACAGACAAACAAGGACAGTGTCCCCATCCAGGATCTCAGACTGGCAGTCCCTGCCTGCAAAGCGACCAGGGATTCTCGCTGGGAATGGGAAAGGACATCAACATCCACTTTTGGTTGTGCTGGCCATGGCAGTCCCCCATCCAGCTGCTGGGCCAGGCTGTGGCTCCAGGGCACCGTGCCCAGCCCTGGCGCGTCCCCGCAGCCGCCGGCTGGCACCAAATGAAGACAAATGGGCTGGGTGACACATCAGCATCCATTAACGGCAGCGCTGTGTCGGGGACGCTGGGGACATGCCAGCACCGCCAGGAGGAGCAGCAGCGCTGGGCCAGCACCACACCTGGGAGGTCACAGGGGGTCAGCAGGGTCAGGCTTGGCCTTCCACACCCCCAGCTCGGCTCTGCCCAGAGTCCACCCGGAGCTGTTGGCAAGAGAAGGAGCTGGATGGGATCCAGCCCTGCCAGCACAGCCCTGCCACGTCCCCATCATTCTGAGCCCCTCACCCCTGCAGCCCCACCTCCTGCCCTCCCTCACACCTGCCTCTCGCAGGGAGTTTTTGGGGGTGCACACAAGAACCTCCCCTTGCCGGTGCTGACTCATCTCTCAGGTGGCTCAGGCATCCTAGAACAGCACGTGGCATTCCCAGCACTGGAAGGGATATCCCAGCACTGGAAGGGATGCTCAGCCAATGCAGTGTCTCTGCAGCAGTTGTCCAGGGCGGGGTCAGGAGCAGCCTCGGGATGAGGCAGGAGCACTGACCCTGCCAACCTTTTCCACCCCCTGACCTTTCCCCAGCCCCTCTCGGAAATGCCACGGAGCTCCTCACCCAGCCAGACGAAATGTCAGGGAAGGTGGATGGAATATTTCCAGCTGCTGTGCAGGGCGCTGCAGGGGGTTTTCCCCAGCGCTGTGAGTGGCTCCAGAGGGAGCACGGGCTGTGCTCCAGCCTGTCCCTATCCTTGTCCCCATCCTCATCCCTGTTCCACCCCGGAACGGGGCCGAGCCGCGCTCGGCTGGCTGCAAGCGTTTAAGCAGAATTGAGTGTGTGTTCAGGCACTTTCAAACACAAGTAATCTTCATCTGGGAGACGGGAAGTGAAATATGTTATTGCCGAGCACAGTAAATTACCCGTGCCAGCCCCAGCGGATAAAACATCGCCGTCGCCGGCCGGCGCAGTCACTCACCCGTGCTGGGCCGCCACCGCCCCATCAATTACAAAACAAATGGCTGCTGGTCAGTCCAGACATGGCACTGGGACTTGTATGGCCACTGTGGCACTGGGACCTGCCCCAGCACCAAGCAGGCACCCTCTGTCAGCGGATGGATTCCTCCTGGAAAGCACCAGAACGTCAGCGGGAGCTGGGGATGGACTGGCACTTCCAGCAGCTCCTCCAAGCAGCTTGTTGTGCCGGCTGGTTCAGCTCCTGCTCCCCGGGAGTGGCCCCAGTGGGGTGTCCTTGTCATCGTGGTGATGCTGCTTCGTCAGGGCTAACGAGCTGCCGCCGCGGCGGGAGCACCTGGGGAAGGCGGGAGGCGAGCGCACAGCTCCTGCTCCTTTATTTTCCTGGGAAAGACCTTTGTAAAGCCAACCCCGAGCCCACAAAATAAATAAAATAAATTCCTGCAACTTTAACAATCATTGTGTTGGATTTGGGAGATGTTATTCCTCGTGACAGACAAGGGCAATTATCTGCTATCCACCAGCAGTTTTAGCCTAATTTCATTACTGCTGTGCAATTCTTCCCGAGCCGCCAGTCTATCACTGTCTCCCAGAAAGGATTAGCCGGCACTTTCTTCATCTTCAAATGAATTTTAGCTGTCATGCCCTTGATGAATAGAAGAGGGAGGATGGTGAACCCACGCCAGTGAGTGTGGCAGCCTGGCTGTGCCACAGCACCAGCACTGGGACTGTGCCGGGGCATCACCGGAGCTGCCAGGATGTGCCCTGGGATTTCCTGCCCTGCAGGATGAATCGGCCCCGGGGTTTTCTTGGATAGCACCCTAGAAGTGGGCAGGGCTCAAAGATGGTGCCCAGCATCCATCCAGGAGGGATTAAAATGACAGGATCTGTAATACGAGGAAATAATGAACACGCCATCCTTCCCCCTCGCCAGGAGATGCTTATCTGTCAGCCCGGGCCACTGAGGGATAGAGAAAAGCAATTTCAACTTCAGAGCTGAAACTGCAGAGGATGCTGCAGGGAGAGTGTCCAGGAGATGGTGTCCCAGGAGGATCCACTGACAGGAGAATTGAGGCTTTGTTTTCCTGGCCAAGCTGGAATAAGGCACACAGCTCAGTATGTCCTGGGGTGCCTTGTCCCCATGGCCTCAAGCTGTCCCAGGGGAGGGTCAGGTTGGACATCAGGAGGAATTTCCTCATGGAAAGGGTGGTCAGGCCTTGACAGGGGCTGCCCAGGGAGGTTCAGAATCCACATCCCTGAAGGTGTACAAAGAAGGCCTAGATGCGACCCTCAGTGCTCTGGGCTGGGTGGGAAAGTGGGGATCGGTCACAGGTTGGACTTGATGACCTTGGAAAGCTTTCCCAACCTGAATGATCTGGGATTCTGTGAAATACCAGAGCCCACCAGCGTGGAGGGCACCCAGAGGGGGTGCAGAGCCCATCCCAGGTTCCCCCAGGACGTGGGACGTCACCTTGCGTAAACAGAAGCTCCAGAGCCAGGGGCTGGCACTGGCCCAGGGCTCCGTTATTTTTGTAAACGTTCATTCCCACCCGGCACAGCATCCTGGCAGAATATTTTAGCACCTTTAATGCAATCTCCTTCTCCCTCTGAAATATCATTTTAATAGAAGCCAGCCACACCGTGTACCTGCTCCCTAATAAACCTCTGCGACTTTAATGAACTAAATAGCAAATTACTTTTTTATTCAAGAATGAAATTTCATCATATTCATAATTCATATTTTATTTCAGACATCTGCTGCTGATTACATTACATTTAACTAAAATTAGATGATGCTCAGAATGTAATTAAGCCCCTGCCAAATTCTCTGGCCCACCAATACCAGCCTCGCTCAGCGGGGGCCGCTTGGAACCTAATATGTAATTAGGAGCTATTTTCTAGCTGTTTTTAAAGTCTGAAAATTAGCTGCCTTTATTAATCACACAGACAAATATAAAGCAGAGCCAACGCTTGCTGAAATTTCTAAAAAGGATTTTTTTTTAATTATACACCACATAGCGCTGAGACTCATTTTGAATGTTGATTTGTTGTGCACTGACATTTTGACAACTAGTTCTCAATTTGTCTGTCGTAGTTAGGCAACAACAAAGCAGACGGTAATACTTAACTTTCAAAACCTTCAGCGTGCTGGGAGGGGAGAGGGGTGGGGAGGGACAAAGGGGGACGGGCTCCCTGTGCGCTCTGGGAATGGGGGAGCCCCGAAATCCCTGGGGATGGGAAGCAGAGGGGACAAGGAAGGCGCCAGATGCACAAATCGCCCTTAAAATGGCTCGGGGGGGTCCCTACTCGTCCCGGGGTAGCCTCACACCCCCCAAACCCTCCAAGTGCATCCGAGGACATGGCATTGGCCCTGCAGGCCGTGCAGGGGGGCCCAATGCCACCTCCTGTCCCCAGGAGAGACCCCAGGAGCAGCGGGAGCCCCAGGGGTGTGAGCAGCCCCCCAGCCCCTCGTGACTGAGCGCTGACATTTCCTCTCTCTCCCTGACCCTGTTCCTGCTCTCTCCGTGATCTCCAATAATGTCACTGCCTCCTCAGCATCTACCCAGCAGAGCAGAAAGAAAGCACCGCTGACGCCGAGTGCAAACAAACAATAATACCATCTGTGCCTGCCAGGGCCGGGCAGGGAGCGCTGGGGTCCCGGCTCTGGGGAGGATGTGCCGGGGGAGGGCAGGAGCCCTCCGGGGCACCGGGATATTCCCCAGGGATGGGGGGAGACACCCTGGCAGCGATGCTGCCCCGGGCACTGGCTGTGAAGGATAAGGAGGATTTTAAAAGGTATTTTTATATAAAGCGCTTCCCTTTTCGTTGTCACCAAACACCGGTGACCCCCAGCTCTCACCGGACTCCCACATTTCACAGGTCCTCAATCCCTCCCTTAGGCTGGAGCACAGCCTGCCCTCCCCGTCCCTGTGCTGGCTATTAGAGCCAAAGCCAGGCTCGTTAGTCTTGCTGCAGAGCTCGTAATGTGAAAAATGAAGCTCAAGAAAAATTAGCCAAATTACCAGGCTAATCCTTCAGCAGCAATCGCTGCCCTGCTGCACATCCGTCCCGCGGGGTGCCTGGGAGAGGAGGGGCTGATCCGTGGGGAGAACACGCTCCACAGGCTTCAGTGTTGCTTCCAAAGCAGCAAAACACAAGGGAGACAGGGCTGTGCCTCATTCTGCCCCACTCCGTGTCCCCGTGGGGCATCGGTCCCATGGCAGCAGCCCAGGAGGGGCAGGGATGGTTTTCGTGTGTCCCAGGGCTCAGGAGTCACAGCAGGAGGTTGTAAGCCGGTGTAAGTGAGGGGTGATTCCCGTGTGAAAGGTGGGGTCAGAAACATTCCAGCCACCCCTCGGGTTATCCCGCTGGGTGTAGCAAAGCCCCTGCAAAGCGTTTGATGGAGCTGGTGAAGGAGGAGTTTGGAAAGGACAGAATGGGCACTCCCGTGCTCACAGATGGACGTGAAATCTGTGCTCACTCCAGACTGGGACTGGCTCCAGCTGCTGACTTCAGCAGATCTGGTCCCTGTGGCACAGGGAAGGCAGATCCCAGCAGTGCCTGTGTCACCCTGGACCCCTCCTGCAGACCCCAATATGGGTCACCCTCCTGCCACGACACTGCCACCACCCTCTCTGCCCCGGAATGTCACCACTTCCACCCTGGAGCAGAGTGGGATGAGCACTGCTGGAGGAACCCTGCAGAGGTGACTGGTTCAAGCTGGACATCAGGAGGAATTTCCTCATGGAAAAGGTAGTCAGGCCTCGGCAAGGGCTGCCCGGGGAGGTTTGGAGTCCCCATCCCTGGAGGTGTCCAAGGAACGCCTGGATGTGACCCTCAGTGCTCTGGGCTGGGTGGGAAAGTGGGGATTGGTCACAGGTTGGACTTGATGACCTTGGAGAGCTTTCCCAACCTGAATGATCCTGGGATTCTGTGAATTTCCCCTCAGTTCTAGCCCCCAACGCTTAGAGCCAACCAGGCTCAGCCCCAGACGTGCTGTTTTGAAGGGAAGTTCCCCGTGCTGGATCTGGCATCTCTTTGTGCCAACATCACAAAGTCGACACATGTAAGTGGTTAAAGTCAACACGCTCCCAGATCCTCACATTGATTACACTGTATTAGAAAATGGTAAATTATTTATCAGCCTTTCTGACTTGTGATTAGTGTAAAGCCGCTCTCAGATGCAAATTGGAATTGTAATTAGACATGTAGAAAGGCAGCATCTGAGACCTGCTTTCCTGAAGCAGTGTAAGGTGCTTTTTTCCTTTTGTATCCAGCATAATTATCAAAGAACACTTTGCACATAAAAAACCCATGGATTTATTAAAACCAGAGACAGTTTTACATGGGATCAGGGAACTAAAGCTGGTCACCACGATGCTGGGAGTTTAGAGCTAGAACATCTCAGCTTTTCACATTTGATTTTTTTTTATTCCTGGGCTGGAAAGGGAAGGCAAGTTCTTCACCTCTGCCAATTCATTACTTGGCTTTGAGTGAAGTGATTCTTGAACACAGCTACACTTAAAAACCCACTTTAAAAGACTTAAAAACCCACCCCAGACAAACAGAGTGATGATAAAACCCCTTTGGCAGGTACAGCAGAGACCACAGTCCCTCAGTCAGCTCATGACTCCCAGAGATTCTGGCCTCAGCCACTTCCCTTTCATTCTGTGGCACAGCTCATTAAAATTTCAGGAGTAAAAAAATGCATTTACATTTATGTAATAAGTCTAAATGCATTTAGGTTTTAGAGTTTGTCAACTGCAACTTATGGTTGAGCTTTTGAGGACGTGGTTTGGGTTTCTCTCCCCTAATTACACCAAAGTAAACCCAACATCAGGCAGGGTCAGGGACATGCTAGTTCAAGACTCAAGTGTGAGAGAACAGCTTTTACAAGGAGGAATTTTAAGCCTGCCCTTGGCCTGGAGCTGCCCTCCTTGCAGGTGTTGCTTGAGCCAGACCTTGCACATGTGAATAAAAACCAGAGCCTGACTACAGGACTCTGCTTATCAGCCCAGGCAGAGATTATGGAAAAGAGTGAAAACCAGAAATTTCACTAGAATTGTGCTTTATCTTGCATTTTAATTACTTAACACTTCATTAATAGCAGGGAAGAGCTGTATTAAAGGTTTGCTCTTCACTGGGAATGTAGTCCAGAAGAAACAGAGACCTGAGCATCAAGCCCTGTGCCTCCAAAGATGCTCTTTCCCCAAAAATGACAAAGCACCGTGCATATCCACCCTGCCAGCCCCCACAGGACTCCAGGGACAGGGGAAGAGACACCACATGCATCTGAAGCAGCAAAGTGTCATTATCCACCCTGGAATCCAGCCAAGCCCCTCTCCTCCTGCCCCTTGGGATTAGCACAGCAGTTGAGGAAGGAAATTCAAACCAGGATTTTGAGAGCCTTGGTCAAACACCACCTGGACAGGTGCTCCCAGGTCCCCATCACATCCCAGTGACACCAGGCCCCAAAGTGGCTCCATACCCATGTCTGGAGGCCCTCAGCCACATAGGAGAAGGAGAAAGAAGTTTCCAGGCATCTGGGCACACAAAGCTCCGAGGATGTGGTGCCAAGAGCTCAGGGCTGCCAGAGGCAGCAGCTCAGCTCCGGGCCAGCGCGTGCAGCACTTGGGCACTCAGAGAGGAGCAGCAGTGCAGGGTCACCCCGGGGGCCCCGATCTTGGTCTCCCAGCATTCAAATCCACAGGCACACAAGTCTTGCTTGGCTGCTTCCACGGCCAGCGGGGAGGTGTCTGCCAAGAGCAAGGCAAGAGCAGCCAGCGAGTCAGCCCGGCCACTGCGGGGAGAGGGAAAGGGCCACGGCTCCTCCAAACACAGCCCCTGGCACAGGGCCAGTGCCCTCAGGGGCTGACACACAGAAATGAACACTCTGAATCGGCCCTGGAGCACACACTGCAACCCACAGTGCCAGGCAGTGCTGGGACACATCCCACCCATCCCTCCAGAGCCAGGCCAGGGCTGGCAGTGATTCCTCTGCTCCCAAACATGATCCTCCCAGGGCTGTGAGGAAGAGGAAGATGCCCAAGGGGCTGTACTGACCTGGTGGCACCAGGGTGATGCCACAGCCACCCCCACCAGCCCCCGTGAGTTTGCTGTGCAGGCTGTGGGATGCTGTCACCTGGCATAGCCTGTCCAGGGAGGGGTGGCCCACTCCAAGCACATTTAAGTGGTGCTGGTTTATGTCAAAGAATTCCTAAAAGCAACCACAAAGAGAGGAGATGAGCACACATCGAGACAGAGGCTTTTTACAGCAGTGGCAGTCCTGCCTTCCCAGCCGCCCCTTCACAACAACCTCATTTCTGCAGAAATTTGGCCACCAGCACCAGGAGCAAGGTCAGGCCAGAGTCTGAGCTCTGGGCTGCTCATGTGCCCCTGTCCCCTATCATGACCTGCACAGTGACAGGGGTACAACAGCTCCTGCACCTTCCAAGAAAATCCTGATCACTGCAAGCGGCCAGCCGGAATTTATTCCAGGGCTCTCTGATGCCTCCTTCCTGCTTCTCCCCTGCCCTGTCACTCCAGTGCTGAGCAGGAGGCTGTGCAAGGCTCCTCGCTGGCCGTGGGAAGGGCACTGAGCCAGCAGCTCTCATTCCTGGCTGTCACCCTGCCCTGCTCTGCAATCCATCCAGCAAAGCCAAATCCAGGGACTTCTGACACGGCTGAGGCATCGCTGGAGAGGTGACACAGAGGGACCTCCCCTTGTTTGATCTGTGCAGCACTTCTCCCTCCTCAAGGGCAGGGCCCGGGCTGGGAGCCAAGGAGCCTCTTGGCAGCACCACACTGGGAATCTGGCACCCAGCTCAAGTGGGGTTGAGAGGGTTCTTCCCTCTGGGAGCAGCACAGACCCCTCTCTGAGCGAGCCCATCCTCCTGGCAGAGCTGTGGGAGCATCCCTGCCATGCTTCCCAGCCAGCCAGACCTGCTACTCCTGGAGAAAGCTGCCCCAGCAGCAAGGTCCAAACAGCCCAAGGGATGGACAACACCACACAGAAGTGGAAGTTACAGCTTCTCCCCTCCCAGCAGGACAGGTGAGGAATTCAGAGCAGAGAGAAGGGCTTGGCCTGTGCTTGGAGCAAGTCTGGAGCAGGGCCAGGAGCAGACACGGGCTCCCTGAGTACCACAGGGCCCTCCCAGCCCATCAGCACTGGCCGTGGGAGGAAGGTTGCTCTCACTGGTCTGACAGCCCGACTCAATCACCTCCAAAGCATGTGGTGGCTCTTCCCACAAGCCAGGAGCCAGCCAGGACAGGACCAGTCCCAGTTCCAGAGAGGCTCCCTAAGAGCAGTCCTGTGCTCCCTCCCCCAGCAAGCAGCACTGAGCTCTTCCCTGCCTGCAGCTCCCGGTGAGCCAGGAGGGGCTCTGAGCACAGGGAGCAGCAGGGCAGGTGTCAGCAACATCCCCCTCCCTCAGCTCCACCCGAGAATCCTGCCAACACCACACAGCAGTGGACACTGCCGAAAGAATCCCTCTCCCACCTCCACAGCATTTTTGCCCAGTGTTTAAGGTACTGTGGGAAGAGGAAGGAGTGGGCAGCAGGCAGAGCTCAGCTACCACCCATTCCAGGCTGGGGAGGACACACATCCATCCAGAGGCCTCTTTTATGCCTGAGTGAGGGCACAGCACTGCCTGTGATGATCCAAGACACCTGTCATCTCCTGATCCAAAATCTGCCAGGAATCTGATGACAGCTTATGACACACTAGACTAGTTCCATGGTGCAAATACAGCATTGGCCAGAGCTGCACATTTCAGAGACAGCCCAAAAGATGTATTTATAAATCTATGTGCTGCATCTCATCAGCTCTGTGGGCTCTCCAAGCACAAGACAAAACAACAAGATTCAAGACAGGAACCTGCTCACTGCAGTGCTGCTTCCTGGGAGTGGGACACAAAGATGCTTTGGCATTCTCCCTGTGAGGATCTCAAAGCACAGCTCAAATTATCCCCCCTCTTCCCTGTCCCCTGACACTTCTGACAGCCTGAGGATGTGGAATTAAGATGAGGAGTTGTGTGCAGTTGTGCTGTGAACAGACTGCAGACCTCCCTCAGCTGATGGCAACTCAGCCCACCCTGGGGGGGGTCCAGAGTCCCACTATTCCCCTGGTGCAAAGGGAGCAGGACTCTGCTATGAATCCCATGGGAATAACCTGAAGCAAGAGCAAGGACAAGCAGAGCTGCCCCTGAGAGCCAAGGGGAGGCATCCAGATGCCAACAAGGACTGGTACCAAATGGTTCCTGAGTGTCCAAGCTGGCTCTCAGGGCCAGGCCAGGTTTGCCTCAGCTGGGACACGGCCACACATCCCTCCCCCACGGTGCTGTGGAGCAGCATTACAGCACTCTCAGCACTTCTTCCACTCGGAAGCCTCTTCCTCCCCCCTTCCCCAGCCTCTGCTCTTTGAGCAAAGCCAAGACAAACAGATCTTTGTGTGCACCTCGTGCATCAATGTCAGGTCAGCTCTGGGCACAGCTCTGTCTGTGGCTCTCTGGAGCCAGGATGAGTGTGGAGCACCAGGAGCTGGCTGGGAACCAGTCAGTCCATCACAAACCAGTGGCTCTGGGCTCTCCTCACTCCAGCCCTGGCAGTGACAGAGCAGTTGCTTCACAGGCAACGACTGCCAGAGCCGTGGCACTCAATGTTAGAGAAACAAACCCTCCAGAGCCACAGGTCCCCAGAGCCCCAGGCTTGTCCCCCCCCTCCCTGCACATAGCTGGGAAGAAGCACCAGCAGCAGCTTCTGTCTCCTGGCTCCAGGAAGGGCATTAAAAGCAGCACACCCAGACCACGGTTTCGCTTGGAACTGAACATTTCCTGCTATCACTTTTTTTTTTTTCTTTTCCCCAGACCTAATGTTCTTTAAATGACATTTTGATGTTCAACAGTAACAGTGGCTAAAAATACTGGCGAGCAAGCCCCTTACCTCCAGCACAGGGTAATGCTCCGGTGATGGATTTGCAGGCATCGCTTCCAGAACACTTTGGCACTCCTGAGAAATGGCATCGATGGAGTCCAGCACTGGGTTCATTATGGCAGGGAACTGGAAAGGGGGAAGGAAGGATGTGAGGTGCCTGCTTGCTGCTCTTCCAATACCACTGGGAGGAAACTGGTCCCAGTCTCTCTGAGCTCGGCAATTCCTCACTTATTGCCAGAGCAGGGTGATGGTAACTTGCTCCTGATTGCAGAAAAGGGAGGAAGAGAAGGAAACAGGCTAGAGGAAGGAACTGCTCTTTTCAGGATTGCAAATTGATGATTTTAATTCCCATTAAACTGTAGGAAGGGAGGAGATGAGCTGAAACCCCATTCCCAAACAGCTGGGGGATAGGAATACAGTGGCTACAGGAAACTCATCCCAAAAGATCCCTGTGGCACCTGCAGTCCCACATGAGGGTTATCTCCCAAAGGTTATCCCCCACATCTCCACCCCACAACCACCTGCACCTTCAGGATCTTCTCCTTTACACCAGCCACCAGGACCTTGGTGCTCCGAGGGACTTTTGTGTTGGTCAGCAAGATCCTCAGTGTGGGCACCCTGGAAGCAACAGGAGACAGAGAATCCCAGAGCATTTTGGATTGGAAGGGACCTGAAAGCTCATCCCATTCCAACCCTCTGCCATGGGCAGGGAACATATCCCGGCCTCTTTCCTTCACACTCCCCAAGGCTACAGCTTATTCTGCCTCAAAAGGCCTTTTTGAGCAGGAACCCAAGATAAGGACCCCCATTCATTTTACAAAACTTCAGCAGGTGTCTCAGTGCTGGCTGGGTTCAGGCTTGTTCCTCCTGGATACAAGGAACAAGTGTACTAGAGCTATAAATAGGACTGTAATGTATTTACTAAAATCCATGTTTTTCAAGCAAATTTTTTTTCTTTTGAAATACTCTCTACAAGAGTAGCCAGCAGTGGCCATTAACTGCTAATAGAGCAATTTCATGCACTGTGGAAGATTTTAATGGAGTCAGATTATACTTCTCTGGCAGGAGGCAAAGGGAACACACAGGACTCAGATTTCTCTCTGCCAATGGGTTTTTCCCACCACCAGGTAAGCACAGAGTTCCCCCTCCCCACACTGTCATTTGCTGCCAGGAGCAGATCCATTCCTGCTGCCCATAATGCCATGAAATTAATATTGATCCTTTGTGCTGTGTTCATCTAATGTCAGATAATGACCAAACGTTTTATTGTCCCCATCCAGCCCAACAACTGAGGCTACCCACACCCAAAATGGGGCTGCAGAGCCCTTCCCACACTCCAGCCATCTCCCATCATCCTCATACCCTCCAACACCCACCCAGAGCCTCTCTGACATGTTCCACCCACCACGTGTGAGGGTTATTTTTAAACTCCAATATTACCTCTTTAATGGTGTGATTTTCCCTGCTTGGTATCTCAGGGCTCCACCTAAAGTAAAATACATGTATTGTCTCAGTACAGAGCGAGCTGGGAGATAACACAGAAGGTCTTTCATCTTCAGAACCTCACCCAGAGCCTGTGACAGTAATTGCAAGAAACACCAGCTAAATGAACCATGTTCTCCAGCAGCACGGCTCTGCCTCACCCTGCTGCCTTAATGAGAGGGTCTGGCCGGACATGCTTAACCCAAGGCCTTTCCCTTTGCTCTCCTCTCCTCCAGGATCACATCAAATCATTTTTGAAAAGGCAGAGAGTTCGGCCAGCACGAAACCTTTCCTGAGAAAACAGAATCCAGCAGCGATTCCCCATGGCAGAGCCAAGCACACGGGATTCCATGGGCTGGACTGGTGTCAGCAGCCATCCTGCAGCATGGAATTTCATTGTCCAGAAGGAATGTCTCACTTGGCTCCTACCCTCACAGAGGCACTGCCATTAGGTCTCATTAGAAAGATTATTAACAGTCTCCAAGGACACTTTCAAAACACTGGGAAGTCTCTGCTAATTGAAACTAAATGACAGCTGTCCAACTGCATTTTCCCCTGCATTATCCCTGGGACAGGATTAGGTTTCTTTGTTCACTGCAGAATGTTTAAATATCAGTTATTTGCAGTGAGGTCTCTGCACCGTGGCACCTGCCTGGGGGGGACAGAGATCTGGTGTTCCTGCAGCCAGTTCCCAACATTCCAGCTGGCTCCAGGCCCACCTCACAGATGGGGCAAAGTGAGAAAAGGGAAGGATTCCTTGTGCTCAGGCCAAAACAGGGACCTGAATTTGGGAGTTTCTTTCTGGGAAGCAGCAAACACACCTACCCCAGGTGCCAACGGCATTATCCACACCTGACGGATTGCCATGGATCACCTGCTCCCCTCGGAAGGCCCAGCTGTTAATCCGTGTCAGCTCCTCTTCTGTCCACCTGGAAGGCAAGGAAATAACTCCAACACAAACCACTCCAAACCAGTGGATAGGGAGGGATCAGGTTCAGGGGAAAGATCCCAACCCTGGCCTGGTGAAGATCAGATTGAATGGAATGCAAGTCCAGGCTCATCCCCACCTCACCAAACAGGGTGTGTTACCACACACACTGGAAAGGCTGAGGGATTTGAGATTGTTCAGCCTGGAGAGAAGCTTTGGGGTCACCTAATTCCAGTGCCCAGTATCCCATGTAATCCTGCTCTCAGTCTGAGCAGAAAAACACACCTCTGACCCTCCCTGCACACCACAAGTCCATTCAACAAGTAGTCCATGCTGGAACAGAGGACAAATCCATATTTTGGAAAAGCCTCACAGCATCCTGCAAGGCAAAGCAGAAATTCCAAGAGCCACCGACTATCCAGAAACTTCCCCTTCACTCCTGCTTCCCTGGGCCTCTGCTGAATGTCTTTATCCATGTCCACACACCTTGCATTCCACCTGCCAGGATTTAAAATCTGGGAGCACTCAGCAAACAGCTCACACCAGCAGGCTCAGGAGCAGGAGTAAAACCACTTGTTTTTAATCCTCTTTGAGAGGCTGCGATTCCTCTCGACACAGGAGCCTTTCTATCCTGCTGTTCTTTTCTTGCCATGGGAAGCAAAACCCTTCTGAAGTCTGACACCTCCAGCTCTCTGCACGCCAGCTGGAAGGCAGGAATTATGCTGGATCCATGCTGAAGCCACGGAGGGTGAGCAGGGAATGAAGACATCCTCGCTGCACCGCTTGCAGCTGCCCTTTTATTTCCCAATTTGGGAGATTTGCTGGAGCACAGTAGACAAAGTGCTCCCAACAAGAACCTGCTTCTGGGTCAGGCTGCAAATTCTGGTTCAGAAGCAGAACACAGAACCATGTCCCCTTGCTGTCTCACTCCCAGCCCCACACAAAGTCCCACACAACAGAGGTTCTGCCCCTCCAGCTTTGATTTTTAACAGCTTCAAACAGAGCTCCCTCTCAAAGGGGCACAGCACTCCAGGCTTCCAAAGGGGAACTCCATGGGCAGAAAGAAAGAAACTCTTTCACCAGGTACTGATAAATGGGAAAGACAGGCAGGAGATCAGGAGGAAATGTAGCACATGCAGAAAAGAATTCATGGGAAATGTAAAAACCCAGAAAGGATCCTCGAGGACTCAAAACAAAACCTGGAAGATGCTCAGTGTCAGAAGAAACTGAGGTTGAAAAATTTCCGTGCGTTTTATTCGATTGAAAAATAAAGCTTTTCCTCCCCCTTTTTAGGTATGTTTATCTGACCCTAAACATGGGAAACAGGGAGTTTTACAAAGCCTGGGAACACTGGGCAGGGACAGGAGATAGGCTCAGGGTGTGACTTGTGATGAAAACCAAGAG
This sequence comes from Brachypodius melanocephalos, assembly GCA_013398615.1. NCBI lineage: Eukaryota > Metazoa > Chordata > Aves > Passeriformes > Pycnonotidae > Brachypodius > Brachypodius melanocephalos. The sequence goes on from VZSR01003800.1 coordinate 4,255,645, forward strand.
AGACCAGCAGAGGTGGCAGTGCCAGAATTTGTGCAGATAAAAGGAAAGGTGGGGAGCAGAGCTGTGCATCCCAGGCTGGAATTCCTTACCTGGCTGTGGATTCTCCCTCCTGCAGCGGGCAGGAGATGGCTCCACACACCATGAGCAGGGCTGCAGCCAGACACACAGCATAGGCAGCACTGGATCCCAGCCCTGCTCCCGTGGGCAGCTCCGACCACACCAGGATATCCACGCTGGGAACATCCCTGGAACACAGACACACATGGACTGACACAAGCACTCTGAATTCCACCTCCAGACAATATTAAAAAGGCAAAGGAGGCTGATTAGGACTGATCACAGGGAAAGCTGTTTGAGAACTGACAACATCAGCACATGCATCTGACACACAGAAGCTTCAGGAGGATTCATTCCTCATCTGAGCAGTCTGACCAAGCCATTGTGCTGGAATAAAACTCTCCTGAGCTGGATCCATGATTGGAACAGCTTGTCAGGCTGCTAGCAGGGGCACTTGGTAACTAAATACCTGAGCAGCACCATAAAGAGCCTCTTCAGAGATTCTTGTAAACTAGATTTTAAGCATATTTCTAAACAAAGTGTAAACATCCCAAATCTGTAATTGCACAGTGACATCCCACTGGAGCAAGAGGCTGGTGAAGAACATGGACATATTCACTTTCCTTTGCTCCACTGAACACATCTGGGTTGTGTTACAGACCCCAAAACCAAGCCCAGGAGCTTTTCACCGCTGCTGAGTGACAGTCCCAGACTGCAGGGAAACCATGACACAGCTGCACACCCCAGTTCTTTACCCTTGGATTTCTTGGATGAGAAAATGGAAGTTGGGCTCTGCTTTGGTTTCTGAGCACCCATCCAGTCTCACTGAGATCATCAACGGTGCTGAGCAAGGCTGGGAACTGCAACAGCCTCAAGTTCTCAGAGTTTAGGGAGATTCAGCCCACACAGAGATCAGACATAGTTCAGACAACAGATTCACAGTTTATTTCTGTTTTTCCAGCCTAAGCCAGGATGACAGGAGCTGCCTGCTGGAGGGAGGGGTGTCTGTGTTGTGACTGTGGCATGAACTGCTCTGGTTTCAGCCCTCAAAACAAAATGAGAGCAGACACTCCCAGCTCACCTGCCTCAGGCACCCACCCACCACCAAAATTTTGGGGCAGGAGCAGAGCCTTACCCATACTTAGCAGAAATAGCCAGGCACATATACAGGAAGGCAAGAGTAGCAAGGCTATCTGGAGCTGAGGCTCCAGCAGCAATTCCGGCAAACTCCCTCAGTGCATCCAGCTGTTCTACGCTGGGGGGCTTGGACTCATCAAAGTCAGCTATGGAAGCAAGCAGGGGAGAGTTTAAACACTTAAAAACCAGGGAATTGTTACACTGAGAGCAGTATTTATAACAAAATCTTCTGTTACAGTAGGCAGAAACAGATGGGGCCAATTTCAGGTGCTACCTAAGGATTTGTGATAAAATAAAAGCCAAATCTCCAGCAGCCACTCCAAAATCCCAGTGATTCCACACTCCACACCTCCAACTGTCTCCCTGCCTACACCTCCCAGTGCATCCATCCACAATCACTATGGAAAACATCGCAAGTCACAAACCCTTCATTAAAGAATATGGATTTTGGGACTGGGATACCCTGGGACTCCAGCCAAGTAGAAGACGCTGCAGAAATTCCTGTGAGGGCTGGTGTGGGACAGACAGGCAGGAAAACACGCCCTGCATCCCTGATTTCCTCAGGAGCCCCCAGCTCTGAGCAGCTTCAGAGAGGTTCCTGCTTAGCCCCCACCAGTAATGCACTGGGATGTGGACCCAGGCCGGCTCCTGCCTGTGTCACAGCATGGCCCGAGCTACAACAGCACCTGAACAAGTTCCTGGAACTCAAAACAGGAGAGGACAGGGGGACACATGAACACCTGAGCATCAGCGGGGTCACAAGGGGGAATGTAAGTAACTGAGAGGTGCAGGGACAGGCCCGTGAGCGGAGTCTAAGACAGCGAGGCCCTGAAACACTGCAGTGGGGACAAACAACCCCACGGGAGTCCCTGCAGAGTCACCCCCCGGGGGTTCTGCGAGGTCACCTCGTGAGGGGGGGTCCCCAGCACGGTCACCGAACAGTACAGAGAGCCCCTCACTGCCCTGGGGCAGCCGCTCCTCCCCGCGGCCCTTGCCTGCGATCCGCCCCCGCAGGGCCCGGAGCCCGGGGGTGTCCCAGCTCCTCCGGACGCCGACGCCGGGCAGAGAGACGCTCAGCCGGCCCTCAGCGCCG
>VZSR01003800.1:4258031-4285319 GCA_013398615.1 Brachypodius melanocephalos
CCTTCACCGGGGAGCGGCGGCCGAAGGGTGACCCGATCTTCGAGGCCCTGGGAGCCACGGACGAGCTGAGCTCGGCCATCGGGTAAGGACAGGCTGGGAGTATCCAATTCATATGGAGAATCATGTTTGTTATGATGTCTTCATTCCCAGCTAACTCGGTTTTGGGTTTTTTTTCTCTAACCAAGGCTGGCTGGTGAGTTTAGCAGTGAAAAGGGCCACACGTTTGTTGATCAACTTCATAAAGTGAGTATTAATGATAATTTTCAGTCCCTTACCTGTGCTATTAAAACATGAACTCTTTAATTTTAGCCACAGTGCTCCCATGGACACACAGGAATTAGTGTTTCAATATATAAATCTTTAAGACTCCCTTGATTGCTCTCTAAGAGGTAAATTTCTTTAACCAAGAAGGAAGCTGGTAGATCAAGTTATTAGTTATGGGCAGACAGATCCATCTCTAGGTTTATTCTAAGTCAGATTCACATTATGAACTCGAGGTTTGTTGTAACAGAGCTCCAGGTTTGAAACTGGGGCACAGACCAACCACGAGGGCACAGCAGTGACACAGGTCCTGCCTGGGCAGCCTGTGAGTTGGGCTGATCAGCTCTGCTGAGCACAGGAATGCAAAAAGCCACGGCTGGGAGTGACAGCGGTTGTGATTTTTGTTTTTGCCAGATCCAGTGCATGCTGCAGGATGTGGGCTCCAACCTGGCCACGCCGCTCTCCTCGGCCAGGGAGGCTCACCGGAGTAAGTCTTGCCTTTCCTGGGATGGCAGGTCTTGGGCACAGCCTGGCCCCAGGGATGCTGAGGGATGCATTTGGTGTCTTAGGACTTGCTGATCCAAGAAAGCAAAATTAAGAGTTCAACTTGTTGTCTGAATCGCTTTTTTTCACCCGATTCTCCTTTCCCCTCTGTAGAACGAACGTCGTTCAGTGAGAAGCCCGTCCTGGAGCTGGAGCAGTGGATTGACAGCTACTCAGAGCAGCTCCCTCCCCTCAGAGCCTTCATCCTGCCTGTAGGTGCTGCCTGTGCCCCTCACTTCCTTGGGGTAGCCCTGCTGCACTGCTTACCATGGGAAAACAGCCTGGGAGGCTGCTAGTTCTGTAGGCAAATGCCAAGAGAAAAGCAGAGACACGGAGCTGGGAGTTATATCTCCCCACCCTGCTGCACTGGGATATCCCTCCTTGCCTGGCCATGGCACAGGGATCAGTTCCATGTGTGTGAGAGGTGCTGAGCGCTCTCAGGGAGGGGAAGGGGAGCTGTTCCTGCTGGTGCAGACACTGAGTGATGTTTTCCTTGCTGTTCCAGTCAGGAGGCAGGAGCAGTGCTGCTCTCCACTTCTCCCGAGCCGTGTGCCGCAGGGCTGAGAGGTGGTGAGTGCTGTGCTGGGATCTCCCTGAGGAAAGGGCATGGGGACACCCCAGTGACAGCAAACCAGGGCTGGGCTGGGCTTGGGGCTCAAGCCAAGCTTTTGTTTGTTTAGTCCAAGTCCAGGAGTGCAGGAGGCACAAAGCCATGTTCTTTCTTCCCCTTAGCTGGGTTATCCAACCCAAACCTTTTGGGATTCTGCAGCCCCATCCAACCTGGCCTTGGATACTTCCAGGGATGGGGCAGCCACAGCTTCTCTGGGCAGCCTGTACCAGGGCCTCACCACCCTCCCAGGGAAGAAATTCTTCTCAGTATCCCATCTAACCCTGTTGTCTGTCACTGGGAAGCCATTCCCTCTGTCCTGTCACTCCAGGCCCTTGTAAATAGTCTCTCCCTGTGCAGTGATTCCCATGGATCAGTATCCTGGGAGGAGCAGAGCTGGGGGCTGCAGGACAGACACAAACATTCCTGGCATCATTTACCCCTCCTAGATCCCTCTGGGAAGCAAAGATCCTTCACTTCTGAAAGAGTCGAAGTGGGGACCCCAGGGGAGGTTTGGGGTGGGAAGGGGCTGCAGCCTTTGTGCACTCAGAGCTGGAAAATTAAACTCCAGCATTTCCCTTTGCTTTTCCCAGTGTGGTCCCTTTAGTCCAAGCAGGGGAAGCAGATCCAAACGTGGCCAAGTACTTAAACAGGTAAAAAAATCAAATCCCAAACCACTGCCCTGTCCTACTGAAGCATTCCCTTAGTTCTGGGGATAAAACTGGGGGGTTTTGCTTCGCAACAAGCTTCTCTTCTGGAATAAGATCACTGGTTTTCCTGCTTTTCCCTTGCTTTCCAGGCTCAGTGATTATCTCTTTGTCCTGGCACGTTATGCTGCAATGAAGGAAGGGAAGGAAGAGAAAATCTACATAAAACCTGAGCTATAGCTGGGAGCTGGAATGTTTTTATTCCTTGATCATGGAAAACTAAATCCAGCTGACTGCTTTTGTCCATCAAGGAAGGGAGAGAGAACAAGCCTGGGCTGGAAATGGGAGCTGCCAAGGATTTCCATGTGAAATAACCAGGACCTTGTGGATAAATCCTGAGAAGAACGGAATCACAGAATATCCTGAGTTGGAAGGGACCCAAACACACCTGTTCTGTTCTCTGGGCCTGGACTACACATCCCATGTGGGGATGGCTCTGGAGTCACTGCTTCTTCCAGGTGGGAGTTGAGGCAGGAGAATTCCAGTAACATTTTGGAGATGCCTTCATTTCCCTGGGCAGCAGCAGGTGCTGTGGGAAGGCTCTGACAGGACTCTGAGGGATGATGAAGGGAAAACAATCAGCTCCTCCTTTGAAGCCACAGTGCTCGTATGGAGCAGCAGCTGGAGGCGTTTGGGAATTGTGTCCGCAGCTCTGAAATAATAAATGTGAATTTCTTTGTACCAAAGGGCCACAAACTGTCACATTTTAGCAGCGAGCCCTGTGTGCTTTGCTGCTCCAAGTCCCTTCCAATCCATCAGCTCTGGCTGGAGCTGAGCGGTACAGATTTACAGGAATGCACCAAGAATTCCTTGGCTCTGGCTGCCTCATGTTGTGCATGTGAGGAATGTCTCTGTGCTGACAATCCAGTGCATCCTCTGCCAGGAGCAGGGTTCACAGGATGGAGGGGGTGAAGCAGGAAAGGCCAAATCCCAGAGTCTTTGTGGTGGAATTGTCTCCATATGGAGCTGTCCCTTGGAATGGTGGGACCAGCTGCCCCTCCAGCTGCAGGAACAGCTGGAGGAGCAGAGCCCAGGGTTTGGGAGCACCCAGGGCACCGAGGTTGCAGGAAAAGGGGTTGGGATGAGGAGCAGGATGAGAGGGGCAGCATCCCAAGGGTTCCTCCCAGGGTGTCTCTGCTGACCCTGGAATGTTGCTCCTTTTGGCAGAGAGGCTGGAGCCAGCTCACACCCACATCACACAGACAATTCCAGCTTTGCACTCAAGTCCAAGCTGCTTCCAGCTTAGAAATGCAACTGGGGAAGAATCCATGTGAACCCTGGTTGTTGTAATTTTTCCCCCTAGGAATGCTGTGGGCTGCAAGGTGGTGATGCCCATCCAGGGCTTGTCCTGCTTTTAGTGGGGCAGCTTTTAAATCCATCCTGCCCCTTCCCCTGTTCAATTGTTTGAGTAAAGCCAAACTTAAACTTGTTCTCCAAAGAATCTTCTGGCTCTGTGTCCCTTTTTGGCCAGTGAGGAAGACCCAGGAATGAGTGAGGAATGCCCAGCACTAACAGATCCCCTGTCTCATCACTCACCTGGGTTTGAGGCAGATATTTCATGGCTCTTGTTAATGTACATTTTTCATGGAGTAATTTTCCAAGCCTCAGCCTGGAACACATCCCAGTGACAAATGCTCTGGATTTGGATGGTCCCATCAGCTGTGGTGTCACCTCAGCCATTCCCTCTGCCTGCTCCATCCAGTTTTACGAGAGCTTCGGCTCTGGGACTGAACCTCAGGAATCAAGAGGCTTTTCAAGTTTAATTTAATAAAATCCTTTGCAATATAAATTCTTCATGAATGCTCCATAAATCAGCTTGGGGAGGGATTTATAGTATTTCCCTTTTTTTTTCCAGCTGGGGGAAGAAATCTCACCACTGTTTTGGGACCAAAGCTGGCATTGTTTGGATTGCAAGGAGAAATAAATCAAGCTACTACACTTAATATGATGGAGAGATTAAATTTACTGGGGTGCTCCCAGCTGCCCCCTCCCTCTCCACCCACAGCACTTCTTTCTGGAGGCCTGAGGCAGAGAGAAGTGCTGAGGTGACCCTCATGTGTCACTGAGCAGGGCTTGACTTCAGGAAGGAGTTGAGACAAGGCTACAGCTCATCAGGGCTGGGGCAGGGCCAGGACATTCTGCCCTGAGAGTTGTCCCCGAGGTCACAGGACATGGGCTCTTGAGCTGGGGAGGCTCAGCCTGGAGAAAAGGAGGCTCAGAGGGCACCTTGTGGCTCTGCACAACTCCCTGAGAGGAGGGGACAGCTGTGGGGGTTGGGGTCTGCTCCCAAGGAACAGGGAGGAGAGGAAAATACACCAAACTGTGCCAGGGGAGGGTCAGGTTGGACACCAGGAGGAATTTCCTCATGGAAAGTGGTCAGGGACTGGAAGGGACTGCCCAGGGAGGTTTGGAGTCTCCATCCCTGGAGGTGTCCAAAGAATTCCTGGATGTGGCACTCAGTGCTCTGGGCGGGTGACAAGGTGGGGATCAGGCACAGGTTGGACTCGATCATCTTGGAGAGCTTTGCCAACTTGAATCATTCCAGGATTCTGTGATTCCTCAGGCTCTGGTGCACTCTCCTCACCAGGCTGGAGCACAGGCACAGGGCAGCTGAGCTGCCCCTGCTCCCGATCCCACAAGATCTCAGCCAGGCAGCAGCAGCAGAGTGACCAAAACAAAACCCAGCCTTTAAATCCAAATAAAGCTCCCTTGCTCTGGGCTGGCAGTTGTTTTTCCAAGCTCTTTGTCTCTTCCCAGCCCTCCCAGCCACACAGCATAGGGATTCCAGTGCCTGCACCTCATTAATATCACGGGGGAAGGCAGATGCTTTGTCCGGGCTGCCCGGCTCCAGCGCCCAGCAACATTCCTGCCTCGCAGGGTGCCTGATCTGGGATCACTCCGGAGCTGCCAGCACAGCCATATGTTGCTAAGGGTCGTTTATTCTTGTTTGTAAAATGTATGGCTGCTCCCAGCTTCCACACTGTCAAAACGAGAAGAACTGGCCCCAAAATCTCTTGCTGCATGATTGGATCAGACGCCCGTACATCTGTTAACGCTGTAGGAGCTGTAAAATGGAATAAGTTGGGCTATAACTCAAGCACCTCGATTACCACCACGATGTGGGAGCAGCCGAGCGGCTGCTGCTCTGCCGGCAACGACACAAACATCCATTGTGCCTAGTCAGATGTAAATTTACACAAGGCAGCACTTCCTGGGCCAGGGCTCAGGAGGGAGGAGAGGGATGAGAGCCCTCACCTTGACAGGATGTGCTGGAGCCCCAGCCCGGTGAGTTTTGGGGTGCACAGCCCTGGCAGTGGGGAGCTAACAGCTCCACTGGAGCTGCAGGAGCAGAGATGACCACAGGTCCTGCAGCAGGGCAAGTGCTGTGGTCTGATAAGCTCCTGAAATCCTCATTTAGCCTGGGAATGTGCAAGGAAAAACCCTCTCCATTCTGGAGCAGCTCAGGGCAGGAACTATCAGCGCTGTGCCTGGCAGGAGCAGGTTGAGCCTGTCTGTGGAGGAAGGGGTTGTCTGGAACCCTCAGCCCAAAGTGCCCACGCCAGTGCCCACCTCACCCCAATACCCTGTCCCAGCCATGGCAGGGCAGGCACAGAGAGGCAGTGACACAGGAAGGGCTCAAACCACCCCAGGGAAAGTGTAGAGGGTCAGGATTGAGGAACTTAACCTCCGAAACAGCCACAAAAGCAGATTGTGAGCACCAGCTCAGTGCCACTTACCCAGGTGGGTAAGTGCCAAGTGCCACATGGTGTGACCACTCCAGCAGCTGCTGCAGGAGCTGTTGCATCTCTTGGTAAAGGTGAGCAAACACAAAAGTGAGCTGCAGAGATATCAGACCTTGCTCTGCTCAGGGATGTGGAGATGGGAGCATGGCACAGCCTTCTCTCCAATCCTAACCTAGAATCTAGCACGGGGCACAGGTGCAGAACAGAGAGATCAAACAGAGGGAATGGGTGTGAGCCAGGGGTTTGGGACAGCCTGCAGGAGCAGGAGAGGGGCAGCAGGAGCTGCTGTTTGCCCCTGAACACCCCGTGCCCGCAGGAGGTTGGGACACCCAGCTCTGCTCTGTGCCAGCACTGAGCAAGCACCAGGCTCCAGGGATCTCTCCCATCCTCCGGGGATCTCTCCCAGCTCCTCACCCCTGCAGTACCAAATTTTATGGTCCCAAGGCCTGGGACAGGCATGGCCACACCTCACCTGGTGGCCCCAAGCGATGCCGTGCCCAGATCCCAGGCAATGCCAGGGAAGCAGGGGCTGTGCAGGCCTGGCTGCTGCCAGCTCTGCCTTGGCAGCAGCTGCTCTGGGCTTGCTTTTTGCTGTTCCTGACAGTGCCAGATGCCTCTGTGTCAAAACAATGGCACTTGCACACTGACTGGGAGCCTCTCCCTTGCTCCCACTGTGCTCCCGCTCCAGCAGAGCCAGACAACGCTGGGAATGGCCAGGGGGGCAGGAGGGCTCCAGGCCGGGATGGAGGGGCACTGAAGGGCTCCAAACCGGGGGTCAGAGGGAAGCTGGAGCAGCAGGCACAGCTCTCACTCCTCCAAGGAGCCTCCAGCATCAGGCAGAAACACACAATATAATATTATTATTAATATCAAACTTCATGTCAGCTCCTCAGGGCTGCCCCCACTCCTGCACTGGCTTGGATTTCCAGCCCATTTCCCTCTCCATCAGTGGTTCCAGTCACCACTCCCAGATGTGCACTGAGCATTGCTGATCCCAGCACCTGCCCCTGCATCTAAGGAGCACCAACACCCTCAGGAAGGACCAAACTCACAGCACTCTGTAGGACCAGGCAGAGCTTCTCCAAGCATATTCCAACATGCACAAATCCTGATTTGAACAATGCTGCCAGGTCCCTTTGGGCTCAGCAGGCCTTGTGTCCCTTCATCTGCAGCACCCCACAGATCCCAGCTCTGAGAGGCACCAGGAACCAGCCTGGCAACAGGACTTCCCACGGGAGCAGCAGGCTCCATGCCCAGCCTGGCAGACTCACAGAATCCCAGACTGGTTTAGGTTGGAAGGAACCTGAAAGCTCATCCCATTCCAACCCTTGCCAGAGGGAGGGACACCTCCCACTAGCCCAGGTTGCTCCAAGCCTTGTTCAGCCTGGCCTTGGACACTTCCAAGGATCCAGGGGCAGCCACAGCTTCTCTGGGTACCTTGTGCCAGGGTCTCCTCACCCTTGGAATAAAGGCAGGTGCTCTCTGAGAGGTGCCAGGGCCCCAATGCCCTTCTCTGCTCTGCCAGGAGCATCCCACCAGCACATTCTTTGCCCTAGGAAAGGACCAGGAGACACCCAACCACCTGAATTCATCCCAGCTTTATTTTCTCTGCAGGTCAGACACACAGGGATGGAACCAAGGTCTCCATAGCAGCAAGTCTTGGATAGAAAAGATCCTTGTGAATCTCCCATGGCAAAACCATCCCTGGAGCAGGCAGGGACTGACACAGCCTCCCTGGGACACAGGAATCAGCCCCTCCACCAGAATCCCTGCCTGCATCCACCGGGAAATTCCCAGACATTTATCACATTTTCCACACCAGCTCCAGCATGGGAGCAGTGTCTGTAGTGCAACATCTCCAGGTTTGGAGGGATCAAGCTAAGTCTGCAGTAGGATTTTTTCCTAGGAATTGTACTCCTGAGGAACAAAGGGAAAACGGGAGCATGGATTTTATCTCAGTGTTCAACGACTCATTTCACTAAATGCTCCTTGTGCTCTAATCAGACACACTGCGCTTCCTAGAAGGAAAAAAGAGATTTTGGGTGGTATTTAAACTCTGAGAGGTCCAAGACAGTGCCTAAACCTCCCAACTATGCAGTCACCAACTGGTTAATGCCAAAATGTTCTATGTAGAAAAAGAAAATAAATAAATTTACTATCATATTTAATTCCTCTGACTCACAGCCCAGTGTCCTGAACCCCCTGGATGCAGACACTCCTGTCTGCACCAACACTTCCCATCACTCCTGTTTAATCTCACTGATTTGACAGAGAAAAAGGATCCTGACATTGCTTTCCAGATACATTTCCAGGCATTGGTTCTAAAAAAAGGGTTATTTCTCTGAAATCCATCTGAAGCACGACAGGAGGAGGATGAAGCCAAGGCCATCTTGCTGCACGGTGCTGCGTTTTTTGACCCCTTGGAAATGTGAAATATTGTGGTTAAACAGGTTCTTCCAGAGCCCAGGGTGTGGAGACCTGTGCTCTGCTGAGCTCACCTGAGCACAGGAATCCCGTGGGATGGACCAGGCAGGGCAGCAGGAGAGGTGGGATATGGCCAGGCAGGGGAATGAGGATCTCCAGTGCCACAGGGGTAGAAGGAGAGAAAGAAAACCCTGGGCAGAAGCCAGCAGCCTTTGCTGGAGCTTGTTTTACCAGTGAGGTGAAGGGGAGGAGGTGACTGGCTTTTAATTTTAATCCTGTCCCCAAGAGGGCAATGCCATGGCTCTCCTCTGTGCCAGAATCTCAGCAGGGCCAGGACAGCCCAGGAGCAGCCAAGCCTCTCCTCTCTCCAGCCTGGCCCAGGGCAGGACTCGCAGCAGCTCAAGAGGACAAAGATGGGAAGCTGCAGAGACACTTTATGAGTGTCTCAGAAATGGCAGGATGGATCCACACCTTCCCAAGTCACCTCCTGTAAAAGCTGCCTGCTCCAGGCAAACACCAACTCACAGAAATAAGGCCAGAAAGAGACAAAGCAACCGAAATAAAGAGTTTGGCAACAAAGCAAATGTGGCTTTTACACAGAGACCCTGCCCTGGGTCCAAACGACTCCCTAAGAAAGGGCCTGCAAGCAAAGGGAAACTTCTATCCCAGAGGGATTTTGCCAGTGGAGGTTTCCAGACGATTTGACACATTCCCCCGGTTCCAGAGAGGAACCTGCCCTACCTGAGCACTGTCCTGGGGAGCCCAAGTGTGTGCCAGCTCCTGTCCTCTGGAAACCAAGGAAAATCAAACCTTTCCTGCTCCTGAGAAATCGAGACATGACCCTTTCTGTCCCAAGGCCTGGGTCTGGCAGGAGCCTGGCAGAGGCACAGCTGGCTGAGCCCACTCCTGCTGCTCCAGCCCTTAACCTCCTGCATTCCAAAGCCTTCCTGAGAGCCACAGGGTCCATCTGCTCCTGTTTAAGCTGCTGCTTCCCTGTGATTCCTTCTCCAAGATACACCCAGGACCCTGCAGGGGCAGGGACACCTGGAATCCCCCCCCATCCTGAGTGAGCAGTGCCCATCCAGGCACTTCCAACGCCGACATCTCCTCAAGAGCTCTGTCATCCCTCTGCCTTTGTGCAGCTTCCCAGACTCACTTCCAAGCCAGCCCAGCTCCTGTGAAAGGGAAAAGCAGCACTCCCATGGCAGCAGCTGCCCAGCCTGCTGGGGGTCTCACTGTCACTAATCTGAGTGGCACTTGGAACGTTCCTTCCTTGCTCCCCCCGGGGTTTGCTTTTAAGGACGATTTCCGTGGGTGTCAAGTGAAGGGCTTTGGATCAGGCCCATCCTCTTCTCCAGCCTGGAGCCGTGCCTCAGAAAAACCAGCCCTGAGCCCAGCAGCTCTTCCCTGAATCCCTGTGAACCTCCACTACCAGCTGCCTCCTCCAGGCCTCGAGCGAGCAGTCGGCTCCCGCGGAGCTGCTCCGGGCTCCACCTTGGGAAGGGCTCCCCTTCCAGCAGCAGCTCCAAGCCCCATCCCGAGTCCAGGCCGTGCCTAGGACAGCTCGAAGCCGGTGTTCATGCTGATGGCATAGCGCAGCTTCTCCCTCAGGATGCTCTTCTTGCTGTAGTTGGGGAGCTTGAGGAGGTTGAAACACGTGGAGGAGGTCGGGAGGCGCCCGCCCGGCTCCTTCTTGCGGATGGTGAAGAAGCCGCGCAGAACGCTGCCCAGGGTGTCCCCCGTGTCCTGCAAGGGCACAGAGCTGTCACCGCCCTCTGTGCTGCTGGCACAGAGGTGCCAACACAAAACCTGGCACTGGGAACAGGGAGAGCCAAAGCCCCAAAGCTCAGTTTCCCACTCCTTTCCAAGGAGCTCCGCTTGTAACTCAATGCCTGACATGGGCAGGGAGTGCAGGGAGACAGGTGGGACATGGGGAGATCCCAAGGAGAAAACAAAGCCCTGGAGGAACCCAGTGAATCCAGGCAGGAAGAGGCTGGAGCCACTGTGTGTGTGTGCAGCCATGAGCATGCTGTTGGGGTAGGGCTGTTTTCAGGTATAGAATCCCACACTGGTTTGGGTTGGAAGGGATCTTAAAGCTCATCCCCTTCCATCCCCTTGCCATGGGCAGGGAACACCTTCCACTATCCCAGGTTGCTCCAAGTCCCATCCAGCCTGGCTTGGGATCCTTCCAGGGATGGGGCAGCCAGAGCTTCTCTGGGCAGCCTGTGCCAGGGCTTCACCAGCTTCACAGGGAAGAATTTCTCCCTGATGTTTTCCTAACATCTCATCTTCCCATGTTAAGGGTTTCCAGGTCAGATGGAGGGGAGGAAGCTGGCCAGGGAATTCCCAAGCCCTGAGAGCAGGATGCCTACCTGGTCATCAGACACTTCCACGCAGCGGATGGAGAAAGGAGGCTTGAGGTAGGCAAAGCCCAGAAGTGGAGGCCTGGAGCAGCTGGTGACAAACTGGAAAAGGCCACATGGTGATGAGAGGAGCAGCAAGGGCAGAACAGCCACACAGTGACAGCCCCAGCACTGCTGGGACTGGCACTGAGCACCCCACAGTGTGTGTCTGACAGCCTTTGGGAAGTGCCACCTCTGTGGGGCCATTCATGGTGACACCAGAGCATCCACAGAGCTCTGCTGGGCACTTCCAGGTGTCAGGAATTCTGGTGCCCCTTCAGGGAGCACCCAGGTAACCCTGACCCCACCACCTCCAACCCCAGCTGGGCAGGGATGGCTCCTCACTCACCTTGAGGAACATGGCTCTTTCCTCAGGGCTGAAGTCGTTGGCCAGGATGTCCCAGAGCCAGATGATGACACGGTGACTGCCATGGAAGCCCCCATAGTACACCGTGTGTTTCCTGGGGAGGGAAAGGGTCTGACAGGCCTGGCACTGCAGAACGAGGGGCACAAGTGCTGGAAGGATCACTCAGGTGGGATGGTTTGGGTTGGAAGGGACCTTAAAGCTCATCTTTGTCCCATGAGCAGGGACAAATTCCAGCAACCCATGTTGCTCCAAGCCCTGTCCAACACCTGCCACGGGTCAGGGTTCACTGCTGACACTGAGCCCCCAGCACTTCCTGGACACTTGATCAGAGGAAAGGGAAAAGCAGAGAGGGATTTCTGCTCCCAGAAACCAGTGGAAGACAGGACCTATCCCAAATTAGCCTGAAGGAACACATTCCAAAGCTCTGTTCCTGCCTGCTCCTCACGTTCCAAGTAGGAGCAGCAGAAGTTGTGGACAAATCATTGTCCTGCCACCTCCCAGGAGCTCTGCAAAGGCAGGGCTCAGCTCCCAAGCCAGATGAGGGAGCTCCAGCAGCCCCAGCTGTCACTTACTTCAGGTCCTCGAGGTCGATCTCGGCGTTGTCCCCGGAGATGAGGCGCTGCAGCTCCGGCGCGGAGAACATGCGGATCCACTCGGGCTTGATGATGGACCTGAAGCCGCTGATGAGGGCGGCGGTCTGGCTCTTGATCTGGGTGTGCATCCGGAAATGCGCCATCAGGTGGATGTAGCTGATCCTGTGGGACAGGCAGGGGGCACATGGAGCTGCCAGGGGTACCCAACACCCACCACTGAACTGTCTCTGAGGCGTTTCTCCAGCCCCAGGGACAGCCTGGACAGGGTTATACTTCCCCCTCCAGGCCTTGCTTTTTATTTAAGTAGATGAAGATCTTTCTCTGCCCAGATTTTGTCCCTTTCTCTCCTCTGGGACTCTGTTCATTTCTCAGAGCTCCTGCCCAGCTCAGCGACTAATTTGCTTTAATAACCCCTTGATCAACCTTGGCTGGACACAGCTTCAAATCCTTTTAACAGCTCAGCTCTCCAGGCAGACTCCTCTAAGTTTGATCAACAGCTCACTGGGTTCTGCTGCCCCATGGCTGGAGAAACACCACACCAAAACCGTGAATCAGATCCCCATTTTCCTTCACGATGTGGGAAAGGTGAACTTTTTGTTAGAGGGAGGCTCGTCCTCTTCTCATCTCCAGGCAGAACATCTGAACTTGCTGATTCTTTTTCAGCAGCTCCCATACAGACCCCACCACAATTCCACTGCCTGTGTTTTTGGCAAGGTCACCCCAGAGCTGTTCCCAGATTGCTGCCATTCCCAACACTTCTGCTCCCTTCCAACTCCCAATTTGGGTGCAAAAGCTTCAAAATTCTGCTGTAAATTACTAAAGCAGCATCCAGACTTTCAGCTTTTTTCTCTGAGCTGACTTGTGACAAGCCAGAGGAAGATCCTTTCAAATGCAAACTCCCTGGTCAGAGCTGGAGAGGAGAAAAGCCTGGAAACATCAGACTGCAGAGCACAGATCCAGGTGGGATCCAGCTTCCATTTGTCAGGAAAAAGATAACAACCCCCAGATCACCAGTTCAAACACACATTTGCTTAATAGATATTTCATTCTGCTTTTATGAGCACTGAAGGGGATAGGGAAGGGAAAAAAAAAAAAAAAAGAAAAAAGGAACAAAAGGTGGGGTTGGTTTGCAGGCTCCGGAGTTGACATTTCTGATAACGATCTAAAAGCCGGTTATCTGTGAAAACAGCCCCGGGGCTCGGTGTCTCCTCTGATTTCCTGGCTCTAAAGAACGACTGTCGAGTACATTTGAATTCAGCACTGTCTGCTCAGAACACGGTGCTTTATACAACTGCCACATGTTATCATTCTGAGGAGATCTGTCTGCTCCAAGGTGTCTTTGAGCATCTGTGCCCTCTGTGTTCACGACTGTGTGCCTGAATTGCTTTGAATCCATCTGTCTGTATCCATCACCATCATTAAATCCTGCAGAATCTCCCTGACTGGGTGCCTTTGACCTCAGAAGTGCTGTTTCAAGAAGTAAATTGTCAATTTTTATTTTGCAAATCAAATTTAATACAATTTCTGCCAATGAACTGTAACCAGCAAATTCTATTAAGATATTTATGTGCTCCTTCTCCTCCAATCTATCTCAATTCATTCCAGATGCAAGCCCAAGGAACCAGAATAAAGTATTGTGCAGTGGTGACCTTAAAAATCTAATTGCTGTACTTACTTATTTTCATTGGTAACGGGAATGGTCTTCCCTCCAGGAACAAGTTCATGGCAAACCAGCTGAGGGAAGAAATGATTGGATTGCTAATTACTGCCTGGAACCACAATGGAAGGAAATGCCATGCTAAGCTGCTACCTCCCCATAAAACATTTATTTTTACAATAAAACAGCAGGATTTAAAATTTAAGTAATAATCCTGCTTTCTGCCTTGAACCAGTTTCACTTAACTATTAACAGAGTAATTGAACAGTAGGAACTCCAGCTCTCCCACCAGTGGAGCCAGCCCTTCTCCAAGGAAGCCTCCTCTGCAGTCTGATCCATCACTGCTGAACCACACACAAATCAATTCCAAGAGCCCTGGGGGACTGTCACAATCCCAGAATCCAGAGGCTGAGCAAGCTCAGAGAGCTCAGTCTAACAGCACAACCCAAAGTTGGCTGAGCCACAGGTCTCACAGCTCCTGGAGCTCTGTCTCTCCAGCTGGGCACTCCAGGCAGGAAGGCAGAGAGCCAGGAGGGATCTCCCAGTGCCTGGTGATCTCCTCCAGCTCAGGGCCAGTGCAGGACCCTCCAGGTGCTGCCTGTAGAGTCATCTTTGCCCAAGCTGAGGCAGCACATCCTCATTCCCACTTTACAGAGGCCTCTGTGCCTTGGCTCCAGGTGAATTCCAAGGTCAGACTGAAGCCCAGCACAGGGAATGAGCTCAGCTGTGACATGGCTGTGGTTACAAGGACACAGAGTTCAGGCAGGGTGACCCCACCTGGCTCCTTCAGCACGACCAAAGCACTGGGGAAACAGCAGAGCCTGGGTTATTTTTAACCTCAGTGAACCACAGCCTTCAGCGTCTCATTGCTGGGCTCCCTATCCTGCTCCCACTTTCATTTTTCACATGGAAGAACCCTCCAAGCTGAAACCTCAGCAATCCTGAGGCAGCAGCAGGTGTCCTCCATGGCTCCCCATGGAATCTGCAGCACAACACTGCCAGCAAAAGGCATTTTTATCTTATCTCTCCAGATTTTCCAGCTCTGCACACAAAACTTCACAGGGCTCAAGTGCAACCAAGTACCTCCAAGTCTTCCTAATGGACCAAACAGCTTTTCCTTCTCTAGGCTAAGATACTTGGAGTTTCCCTGACAGAAACATGTGAGAAGAAAAGGAATTTCTCCCTATTCACAAGTTCTTCTTTTAAGAAGGGAACACCAGTTATGCAGGGGAAACATTAAACACTTTTTCAACTTGGCAGCAGAAAAATTAAGGGTTAGAGGGGAAACTTTTCTTGTGGAAAACGCTGTTCTCTGCCCACAGGTAAATACTGAATCCCATGGCTGAGTTCAGAGAAGCTGAGCCAGCCTTCCATGGCAACATGAAGAGGACAAAGCAGAGGTAAGGTCCAACAAATCACTGAATAAAAACCTACCTGACCCATCACATCTTCATCATAGGACAGTGTCAAGCCCAGGTCACTGATATCACCATCATAACGCTGGAGAACAACAGGGAGAAGGGAAAAAAAAAAGGGAAAAAAGGTCAGGGTTCAGCAGCAGAACCACCAGTTATTCCCAGCTTCTAACAACAGGCAGCAATCAGGGAGGTGAATGACAGGAAAATTATTGCTCCAACCTTAATTGAAGTGAGATTTTTATAGAATTCTGAGTCCAAGGAGGGCAGTTCATCCACGGAGCTGTAGAAGACACTGTGGTGGTGCCCAAGGAGCTGACTCAAAAAGAAGGAAGCAAATGGTACATCCACAACTATTCCCTGTGGACAAGAAGAATGCACAGGTAAGGTCCTGCCACACACTTGTGGTTGTGGCATCTTTGGTTACCTGCAAGGCAGATCTTGTGATGTGGAACAAGTGCAAAGAGCACTTTGCAAGCCACCAAAATCAGCTACAAACCCCACATGCTCTTAAAATCCATTACTTAGTAAGGCAGGTGCAAAAAGGCACCCAGGGAACTCGATGTGTTCTTTAAAAGAACTGCCCTACATAGTTTGAACTGAAAGAGGGGAAATTTAGTGAAATACATGGAAAAATCCTTCCCTGTGAGCGAAGTGAGGCCCTGGAGAGGTTTCCCAGAGAAGCTGTGGCTGCCCCTGGATCCCTGGAAGTGTCCAAGGCCAGGCTGGACAAGGCTTGGAGCAGCCTGGTATAGTGGAAGGTGTCCCTACCCATGGGAAGGGGATTAGAAAGTTCCCTTTCAACCCAAATCATTCTATCAGAGTCATTCTGTCATTTCATCCTCCTTTTTGCCTCATGTCCCTCTGAGGTATCCACAAATGGATGTTTGTAAGGAGCAACACCAAAAAAACCAGGCTGGCGTCCCAGCACCATGAGGAACAACCAAGGCATGACCCAGCTTTTACCTCCAAGATTATTTTTAAGACATGCCTGAAGAAATTCCAGCCTGTTCCACCATGAGGATCTTTACCTAAGCCATTTTTCCAAACTCCTCTCTTCAATAACACCCACCCCAAGCAGGACAGATGCTCTCAAAGACACCAGCACTGACAAGATCCCAAGCTGGTGCTTCTGGCTCACCTCATACACAGCCTTCCCAAGCATCTTCCCCACAAACTCGAAGAGCTGCAGGTAGTTCTCATGGATGTAGGATGTTGGGGATGGATACAGCCTCTCATCACCACTGGTGGTCTGCACAAAGAGATAAGAGCCCAGTGAGCCAGAATGGCTCTGCCTGCACCAGGTCACCTCAGGTGGCACCTGTGTCCTACCTTGAACAGGTTCAGTGCAGGATCAAACACCTTTTTAATGATCTCTTCCAGGAACTCTTTGAAGACTCCATCCTGATCAATACCAGCCTCATCGACCCCCAGGTCATTCACAAACTTCACCCTGATCACTCCCTTCATGGCGTTCTGGGAAAGCTGCCGGAGCTGTTCGTATCCATCCTGCACAGAGCAGAAAATCCAGAGGGCAATCCCAGAGAGAGACACACGAAATACCCACCCAGAGATGCAGCAGAGACAGGACACAGGCCCACCATGAAATTTGCATTTGTCATTGAGCCTTGAGCTCAGAAATCAGCATTTTCCAAGTCAAAATTCCAGGTTTGCAGCAGCCTGAGCTGAACAAGGATTCTCCTGGAACATCAGTTCTGGGAGTGAGTCCCTCAGCAGCTCAAAGAAGGTAAAACACACCCTCCTGTCCTGTTTTTGTCAGGCCAGGTTGCTGCCCTGGGGGCTGGCTGGTGTCCCTCACCTCGAGCATGCGGGAGCGGCGGATGGTGATGTGGGTGA
Source organism: Brachypodius melanocephalos (assembly GCA_013398615.1). NCBI lineage: Eukaryota > Metazoa > Chordata > Aves > Passeriformes > Pycnonotidae > Brachypodius > Brachypodius melanocephalos. The sequence goes on from VZSR01003800.1 coordinate 4,274,608, forward strand.
CGTGAGGGGACGCCGAGCTCGTCTCCACCAGCCCCAGCTTCTCCTTCTCCTTTGTGACCATGTTCCTGAAAAGCAGCACCCTCTGCAAAAAGAAAACAAATGGAAGTCTCAATCCAAGGGGACAGCAGGGATTTGGGAGGCTCCTGACACACAGAACTGCTGCTGGTCGTCCTGATCCCAGCTATTCCCAGTGGTGCCACTGTCATCCACTCACTCCGTGCAGCTGCACACACAGAGATCAGTTCTGTCTCAACACAGAGATCAAGATACTGGAAGGAAATGCACAAGGAAGGGGTGAGGACACAAATCAGTCCTCTCTCAGTGACAGAAATCAAGACATTTAGAGGAAATCTATTGCGGAAGGCGAGGATGAAGGAGAAGACTTTTATTCAGCTGGCATTTCAAAAGAAGTTTGATGTCACAAAATGCTCCAGACACGTGTCCCTCCCACCTCAGTGACCACCCAGGCCATTGATTCCCAGCCTCCACCCTCTGCCCCCATCCCACTCACGTTCTTGTGGGGAATTACATGTGGGATGTACTGCAGGAGCAGCTGGGCTCGTTTCTTGTCCTTGTCCAGCTCCTGGAAGAGCACGCTGGGTTTGAGGTCCCTTGACAAAACAAGGCAGAGATTCAGAGATCCCTGAGAAATGCCCAGGTGTGGGATAGAGGGAACTGGTAGTGATTCCAAAGATGACTGAAGTGCTCAGTGTACACACTGAGAAGGTAAAAAGGGCAAGAGACACCCAAGCTCTTGGGTGAGTCAGTTTGCAAAGCACCACCTAAACCTCCCACCACAGAAAAGAGCATATCACGAGGGGTGTCCTTAATTGTAAACACAGGCAGCAGTTCCCACCTCGATCCCACAGGCAGAATGTCAACAAGGAATCCCAAATCAGGCTCCCCAGAGGATGTGGAGCAGTGGGACAAGCCTGGAGCTGCCCAGGATCCGTGCCCTGGGCCACTCACTTGCGCAGCCAGTGATCCTCGGGAGCGAAGCGCCGGCGACAGTCCCTCTCGTACAGCACCATCAGCCAGCCATGGACAGAATGGAACAGCTCCAGGGTCTCCCCTCGGGCATTCTCTGCACAAAAGGAACAAGGCAACAAAGTCCAGGCACCCTTGGCACCAGAAGGAGCCCCACCTTGATTATCCTCCCCATAGGAACAGCACTAGGGTGTTTTTCTGACCCTCATAGCCTCTGGAGAGAAGGATTTTGTGCCTCTGGGAAGAGAGACAGTCTCTTCTTTAAACAGAGCTAATCAAAGCCATCTCATTTCACACCAGAACTGGACTATCTCAGCTAATTACCAGAGAGTTGAGCTGTACCCAAATTATACCAGCAGAGAGATCCACAGCAGATTCTACAGAGACTCAAGCAAGCTGCTCTGCCTGGTCACAGCACTGCCCTGCTCTTGTCCAACACATGGCCCAGCCTTGCTAAACCTCATCTCTGCCAAAAATCAACATGCCCATCATGTCTGTTACACAAATCCTTACTGGAAATAGGGAAGTGCTCTGGATTTGGCACAAAGCATGATTGTGGCATCTGGACATCAAAAGACTGGGACATATTCCCACATTGAAGTGCTTTTTGTGCCAAGGAATAATTAGCAGAAGCTTCAAATTCCAAAATTAATGCCATTTGTGGTTCTAACAGTAACATCAACTCAAGCTACTAAAAGCACTCACCTACAATTCCATCCCAGATCATCTTAAACACGAAGGAATTCAGGAAAGAGGAGATGGTCACCAGCTCTTCCAGTTTGAATGAAATCTGCTCTTCGTAGACCTCGATGTCATCCAGAATCCTGTCAGAGCAAACAAATGCAAATGCACAAGTGTAAATTTAATTCCCTGTTGAAATTTTCATAAAGGCACATTATCCTTTAGCAGCAGCTCTTATTTCTATGACAACTGACACCCATGAGGATCTAAAGTCATAAACAACCAAACCTTATTTATGGATTTTGATTGATAGCAGATCCTAACACAAGATGGTATGAAAGGCTGAGATAAAATCAAAGTCAGTGTTTCAGGCTTAAAAGGACTTTTTCCATTCCCAAGAAAATTTTTGCCTCGTTCAAGAGGAGAGAATTGTCTCTAGTGACCAGCAAAGGCAATTTTTCACCTCCTTTCCCATTTTCTGTGTTGTTTCTTTCCCCTCTCCCCACTCAGTTTTGCTACCAGCTGGAAGTAGCACATGGCTGAGGGGGGAAAAGTCCTTTTGAAGCCCTTTATTTCTCAGGATTCAATCCCAAAAGCTTGCTGCTTTACCCTGCCATCTTATCTTCATGAAAAGACATAAAACCTTAAATGTTCCTCTTGAACCTGAAGGAACACAATGACTCCATGTCACAAATCCAGGGACCCCATCCATGCGCTACCTACGTGATGAGGTGACGGGAGCAGTCACAGAAGAGCATCAGCATGGCCAGCAGCCTCTTGGATTCCTCTGTGTCGTTGTTCAGACACTCCAGAAAGAGTTTTAACCCCCCCTGTGGTCCCAGCTCACAGATGAAAGCCCATAATTTGGGCAGCAGATCATCCAGGTAAGTGAGACCTATGAAAATATAAAGTGCACCCAGTAAAGCTTTCTGCTGCTTGTGAAAGCTCAGAGAGGTGAGACTTGAAGCTGAAAGAGCCTTTTGTAAAGCAGCAAAAGATCATGAGCATCCCATTTGGCTCCCAGGCCTGTCTGCATTAACAGGAGATGGACAATCACCAGGGAAAAAAAAAAAAAAAGCTTCTAATGAGGCATGGTTTGCACCTTTGAACTTTTTCCCCCTAATTCTTTTGCAACTTTAGAAAATAATGAATTCCTGTAATTCCATACCCACCTTAGGGATGAGAACACAACAGGGCTGCACTCATGGTCACCACAAAGCACCCAAAGCTCTGAACTCACTCCCTGCTCTGCCCACCAGACCAAAACAGTGCTGATCTCCTCCTCCACCCCTTCCCCAAGACAGGCAATTTGTTCTCAAGATGTATGAAAGCATTCAGTGCTCTCACCACAGAAAGATTAATATTGCCAGGATCTCCAAAAACCCTGACTCAGGCTGAAGGTTGAGAGGGAGTAAGCAAGGTTTCATGAGAGGAAAACTTGCTTTAATTTGTATTCTTGAGGGTTTGTGCTTGATCAAATGGTGCTGAATGCTATTGAACCCAAGGATGATTCAGGATGGAACAAGCCTTCCCCAGGCAGTCAATAACCCGTTGGCAGTGATAAAACTCCCAACCGATCAACAGAAATAAGAAAATCTCTTTTTTTCTCTCTGCTGGAAAGGATTTGAACAGCAGGGAGGTGCCCTGACCTGTGAGGATCTGCAGGCGGATCTGGGTGAGGGTGGTCAGGGTGGTTTGGTACAGGACACAGATGCTGCAAACCTTCTGCACCTCGGCAGAGTCCACGCGCTTCCCTCCCACCGGCTTCAGGATGTTCCGGACTGAGGCCGACTTCTGGAAAGCTCTCTTGAACAGGTCTGGGGGCAGAAACACAGCAGGAGTGTCAGAGGGCAGGGTTAGATGGGATTTTGGGAAGGAATCCTTCCTTGTGAGGGTGAGGAGACCCTGGCACATGGTGCCCAGAGAAGCTGTGGCTGCCCCTGGATCCCTGGAAGTGTCCAAGGCCAGGCTGGAGAGGGCTCAGAGGAACCTGAGACAGTGGAAGGTGGCCCTGCCCATGGCCCCAAATCCCTTCCAATTCAAACCATTCCACAGTTCTATACGTGCTCTACAGGACAAGGTGAAAACAGAATGAGCTGTAAGAGCCCTTCCAACCCAAACCACTCGTGATCCATGGTCCTGACTGCAGCAAATAATGACCACAGGATCCAGTGTTATGGGCAACAGCTAGAAAATATCAGATTTACAGTTATCCCAAATCCTTTTCTGCAGGACCACCACACCTCACAGGTGCAGGATCCAGCTTCGCTTTGCTCTGCACATGGGAAGCTGAGCTCCCATCTTCCCTTGGAAGTCTTAAGTTTTGCCAAAAGCACTTCAGTTACTTGAGAAAATGACAAAAAGAAACTGATAAAGTAAGCAAATATTTTCCCAGCACCAAAAAAAGAGACTTGCCCCAGGTCACAGAAGCATTACAAGAAGAAATCACAAATAGGAGGGATCACATCCCCACCTAAGCAGCAGCAGCTGCTGCAAATAATTATTCAAAGCTTTTGGCATAAGTGGAAAAGTCAAAGCCCTGCGAGTTTGGGAGAGAGATCCACACAAACACACACACATAGAGACAAAAAAAAAAAAACCCAAACCCTCCAAAACTGACTTTTCATAGGAAGGCTGTTCTGAGGGGAGATTGGCTGTGCTGGCAGCTGAGCTATCTCCTGATTTTCCAGCAGCTTCTTGCTGAGCACATCATTGAAGAGGATCCGGATCATGTGGACGCCCCAGAGGTGCTGCAGCTGCTTGGTCAGCAGGGGCATGGACTCGTTCAGCCTGGAAGACAGAGCAGGGGGACAGGTTAGAAAGCAGCTTGGAATAAAACACCAGGCAGTGATTCTGATCCATTTAGCTCATAATCCAAACTGGAATATGCACCCACCCATGGAATAGGCTGTGAAGGAATGCTACAGTTTATTGTGCAGCTAGAACCTGAAACAGCTGAGAAATTGTTCTCACTGTTCATCTCAAAACATAAAACACTTTCCAACATGTTTTAAAAAAAATCAAAAATAAAAGGAGAGGCTCCATCATCTCTCGCTGTGAGGTCCTTCCCACTCACCCATAATCCACAGTCTGTGAGAACCATCCCAGCACGGGGTGCCAGTGGGTGAGGTTGGATTTCTTCTGGGACACGTACTTCTGGCAGTAGGAGAGCATGTGGATGAGCACCCCCACAAAATGAGCTGTCTCCTCCTCCAGCACCTGGTCATTCAGGGAGCCCAGGAACACCAGATTGCCTGGAGGAAGGACCAGCACAGCAAGGCTTAAGGAGGAACAGATGCTGTGGGACAGGGGTTACAGGTGAAGTGAATCCTTTCCCAATCCCAGGAGAGGATTTGTGTCAGTAATGATATCAGAGGCCACCCTGCAGGAAGCCATTTCCAGCACACATCAACCCTTGAGGTGACATGTCCCTTTGGCCACCTTCCCACCAACACCTTCTACAAACTACTAGAAGCTACAGTCCACGGTTATCCCAGAGAACCAACTGGTAATCTTGTTACTTTTGCAGAAATGTGAATTTAAATATGCAGCAGCATTTAGGGCCATTTAGGAGAAGGAGATCCAAGTCTGCCACTCTCCAAGACTTGCACTGAGTCCAAGTGAAAAGCTGGCAGAGATGATGCATAACATGGATACAAGAGCAAATCTCTGGCCCTTCTTCCCTTTGCAAAGGTCTTAAACCTTGTTTGTAACACCCCAAAGCACACCTCAGTTATTATTTAAAGAAAGTTACCAAAACAACAATTAAAAATAGTGAGTTGGAGGCAGCTCTGTCCCACGGAAAAAGAAGATTTGAATCAAGACCCTTTTCCAAACCCAATAAAAGCGTTGGAGGTGCTCACCCAGCAAGCAGAGAGTGTGACTGCCCTCCAGGCACACGCAGACATCCCGGCACTGGGATTCCCGGCTCAGGAACAGGATGAACTTCCGGAAGAGACCGTGGGATTCCATCACTGCCAGGCGCTGGAAGACAGTGTGGAAGTGCCACTGAGGCTGGGAAGCAGCACATTCCCACACCTGATCTGCCAGCAGCACTTGGCACCGGCTTTTCTTCCCAAATAAAGCAGCAAGTCGAGGCTGTGGCCCCACAGAGTGTTCGACACGGAGCTGGGCTGGGAAATAAAACCCCTGGGAGGTGAACAGGTCATGTTGGAGTTGGAGCCAGACCTTTGCAATGATCTGTCTGCAAGAACTCAGGATTCGCCCATTTGGCACAAAGCCTGCCTGCCGGCACCAAGCAGATTGAATTGGATTAGTGGGCAGCCCACTGGTCACCCCCACAGAGCCTCTGCCACCTAACAGGGTGATTTAGGCTTTGGCTCTGCCCGTGGTTATGGAAAAGGAAAAGCAAGGACGTGAAAAATTCAAGCTGTGGGTCGTGTGTGCCTTTATTATTTATTTATGTAGGTATTTTAGGGCTGTTCAGCCCATCATCCCACTGGGGTTAATAACTTTTGCATTAGAAACCCAGAGTGTTTGTAAGGCTTTCACAACAAAGAATTGAAAGTGGCAAAGAGAGAAATGCCAAAGCTCTGTCCAAGAGCTGATAAAATGGAATAGCAAGTGGCCTAGTGTGATAATCAGTCCTCTGAGATCACCCACTTACCTCAGGGGTGAGAGTAGCAAGGTGAGTCATTATAGCAGGCACAGACATGACATGGATCAGGAAGGACCTCAGCAGATTGTCTGAGAACTGTGCAGCAACCACAGGGCTGTGGAGAGAGAGAGAGGGACACTTCAGAGCCCAACCCCACCTGGGAAAGCAACACAGCCTCCAACTGAGCCATCCAGAACTGGATGCTGGGAATTCCCTCAGCAGGAACCACAGACACAGGAAATGGGTTGGGTTGGAAGGGAACTTAAAGCTCAGCCCATCCCATGCTCCTGCCATGGGCAGGGACACCTTCCACTATCCCAGGTTGCTCCAACCTGGCTTTGAAGCATCCCAGGGAAGAGACCATTCACTCACACTTCTGTTCTCAGAGCAAGCTCACCCTGAACGGAACTGCACCCTCAAGTTTAGGCTCACACTAATTCCTGGTCTAAACCCACTCTAATCTGAAAAATGATGACAGCAAAGTGAGCCAATTGCCTAAAGCAACTTCTTTCCTCAGGGTGATAATTCTCAATGGCACAAAACCACTGAAAGAATGAGAAGTCTTTAAAAGAAAAAAAAACACTAAAAAAGACAATTTTGGCTGCAAATCCCCCCAAGCAGCTCCAGCTGTCTCACCGCAAGGCAAGGGAGAAGATGGCAGTTAAAGAACCTTTGGACAGGGAAGGTCTGGATCTTGCCAAGCCATTAGTTAGCAAAATCTGGAATGAAAAAGGAAATCAAAATATAAAAACCCTGTAGTAATCAGAAAAAAAAATACTGTTACTCCTGAAAGATATTAAGTTTATTTAATGCAGTGAAAAAGAACATCAGAGCAGCCTAAAATGCAGTTCTTACAAGTTATTTGGCAGAACTAGAAGGGCTTCAGGTTAATAATGGCAGAAGAGAGAAACTGCAGTGAAATCAGACACTCTGCAGGACTTATTTCCCTAGAACCTGTGTTCACAGGCTTTAAAAATTAACAGGCAAGGCTCAGAGTTTGGTAATGTAATTCTTACTTAAAAGATCCATTACATCAGTTCCTTTCCCCAGCAGAGCAGCAAACCAGCCCAACCAATACAATGTGGCGGCTGCAAAATTTGGTAAAATTGTATCCCTGTCCATCTCATGATGAGGTGATTAAGCAGGATTTAGGTTCAGCAGCAGGGACAGAAGGGGAAAGGTGGATTTGGTCTCAGGTGGGGACACTCTGCTTTACTTCAGAAACTTGAGAGATTTTTGCTTTGCTTGAGAAAAATAAAATCCTGCACAAATCACCAGCAGCTCTGAGACCCCAGCACAGATCCACAGAGCACCTCAGGAGAGGGGCACAGGCAGGGCTGGGGCTGGTTTGGGTAAAGCTGGGACTGTGGCAGCTCAGACTGACCTGCAGCACGGAGTAGAAGCCCTTCTGGTTCAGGTGGCCCATGATGTTGGCACAGATGTGGTTCATGGCAGGTCTCAGGGTCTCACCTTTGGGATAAAGCACTGATGTCACACCAAGAGCAACACAGCCTCACTCTGAGTCCCCCACATGAAGGTTTGTCACCGCCCAAGCCCTCCTGGCACAAAGTCCTTGTCCTTCTACACAAGCCCATCATCCTGGCAGCATTTCACACTGCATTGTTTAGGCTGCAAGAGTCTCATTTCCTCTCACTACTTGTCTGCCTTTTCTACACCTATTGCCTACAAAAACCCCAGAGTTAAGGGCACATTCCCTTATCCTCTGAACACTTCATATGTGGGGCTTTTTGGAGTATTATAAAAATGCTGTAACAACTATTGGTGTCCTAAGGGGAACAGCCTAACCCAAGGGGAACAGCCTAATCTTAAGGGAATCCTTGTTTTGTGTAAAAACAGGAGGAGAATGAACCTTTGCGGCAACCAAGGCGCAGAAACAGAATTCCAGAATGGTTTGAGTTGGAAGGAATGTTAAGGATTACCCCATTCCACTCCTACCAAGGGCAGGGACATCTCCCACTATCCCAGATTGCTCCAAATCCTCTCCAACCTGGCCTTGGACACTTCAAGGGATGGGGCAGCCACAGGGTCTCTGGAACTTGTGCCAGAGCATTCAGTAGATTTTGACATCAAGTCTCACACCAGTGCCTTAAAGACTGGGATGCACCAACCTTTTCCCCGGAGGATTTTCCAGGTGGAAGTGTCAGTGAAGGTGACCAGCATTGTGAGGTGCAAGTTCACCAGTCTGGAGTCCTGCAGGATGTCAGGCTGGGATAACAAACAGCAGAGTTAACAAATCCACTGAGCCACCTGCCAAATGCATGGAGAGAAAACACAAGAACAGTCCTGACCTTGAGCTGCTTGAGGAATTCACAGCAAAACCACAGGATGTCTTTGATCTGTTTGATCCAGAGGAGTGTGAGGTCCTTGGAGAGTGCCAGGGACACGTACCACACCTGAGCAGGGAGGGATGCACACAGGGATCAGGGTTTGTGCTGCTGCTGCTGGGCAGAGTTTGGGAACTGAACCCAGCACTAGGATCAAGATGCTCCTCTCCCCAAATTCCCTGCTCAAAGCACATCACCCACCCCAGAAACCAAGTGTCCTTTAACTCCTGTGGCTGCACAGAGTAAAAATATCCCAGGAATACTAAAGGACTTGTCCAGACTTCCCCTATGCAATCTCCACAGTGCTCAAGGGCTTCTGAAAGCTAAAAATCACATATTACCAAAGTAAATCCCCACACAAAGAGTTAAAAACACCCACCAAGCCCTCCCCACTCCAAACCAACCCCCTCCTCCTGACCTTGGGCTCATTCTCCACGTCCATGCTGTTCAGGATACAACGGCACAGCTTTTCAAACCTCTGGGAAAATCCAAAGGTGGGATTAGTTCTAACTACAGGAAGGGCTATTCTGGAAAAGCACAAGGAACAGCACAGCAGAGGAAGGAAGATCTCTCTGTCTCAAATCAGCAAATGGTCCCAGAACATTCCCTACAGGAATCCTGATGACTCCTTCCCTGGAAGCACACACATCATGCTACTGCTGCTGTACAGAATTCCCTCCTTGGGAACACAGGGCTTTTTTGGGATGCTGTACCTACAGAAAACTGCATTTGAGCACAGATTTCCACGGGACAGACATTAAAAAAACCCTCACTGCTGCTGCCATTGGAATGCAGCTTTCCATTTTCCAACTGGTTTCCTTCCAGTCAGCCCTCGCAGCTTCCCAGGGCAAGGATTATCATTTCAGGGCTTCACTCTGAACCCCTAAGTTCAGGGCACGGTGAGAAAAGCTGCTGGGATACAAACAGCCTTCCCTGTGCAAGTACAGATCTCTGGGAGCTGTCCCAATGTACCTGCCTGGGGAACTGGGGTGTGCCAAAATCCCCAGGCACTGCTCAGCTCCTGCAGCTGGCACAGTCACCATGAAAAACATCCATTCAAGGATGCCCCAAACACAGAACCACTGCTGAAAAATTCAAGGCTTCTCCTGTTTCAATCCTACAGGCAGATCCCTTCAGGAAGAACCAGGAGACAGAGAGAACATTACTGAAGGCAAAATATATTGCAAGAACCTCCAAGGTCACTGGGTAAGGAATTAAACATATTTGACCTGTCCCCAAAAGCAGGATGTCAGGGCAGTATCCTCACCTCCTTGTCCTCCTTGGGACTGAACACAAACAGCAGCTTCCTGGCAATCCTGAACACAGACAGGGCACTTCTTTTACTTGAGCCACATTCATTTGTCCCAAAGAAATCCTCCACCTCTCTCCTACCAAAGAGGGAAAAACAGGAGTTAAAAAGTAATCACAGAGCAAAGAATCCCTTCCCTGAAGAAGATGGAGAGAGACTTTTTACAAAGGTCTGAAACAACAGGAAAAAGGGGAATGGACTCAAACTGACACAGGACAGGGTTAGATGGGATATTGGGAAGAAATCCTTCCCTGTGAGAGTAGAAGAAGCTGTGAGAAGCTGCAGCTGCCTCACCCTTGGAAGTGTCCAAGGCCAGACTGGAGCAACCTGGGCTAGTGGAAAGCATCCCTGCCCATGGCAGGGGTTTGGAATGAGATGAGCTTTAAACTCCCTTCCAGGCCAACCCATTCCATGATCCCACACACCTGATCTCCCTCTGCAGGCGACAGCGACACAGAAACCTCCTGACCAGAGCCTGGAGCTGGACTGCAGCTCTCTCCCTCTCCTTCAGCTCCCGCCGCTCCTCCCGTGCCTGCCGGGCCTTGTCCAGGAACTGGGCCCTGGAGGACTGGCTGGCACTGAACATGGCTGGGAGCAAAGGATCCTCACAGCAAACACCTGGAAAACCAGAGCAGAGTGGAAAAAACACCCACAGAAGGGCAGTGCTCGGCTCCCTGCAGGGGAGGGGAGAATCCGACAGCAGAGGGAAAAGTGGGAATTAAAAAAAAACAAACCCAGTGACTGTCACGGGGCTGCAGCAGGGACACAAAAA
>VZSR01003800.1:4285419-4350364 GCA_013398615.1 Brachypodius melanocephalos
GAGAGGCCGGGGCCTGCGGGTGCCGGTGCTGCCCGGGGGTGCGTGCGGGGGCAGCTGCCCTGGGGAGAGGTTGGGCTGGGAATTTCAGGGTCCGACCCCCGAGAACAGTGCGGGTATTGAGGAGTGGCAGTCCCGAGGGGCGGGCCGGGGCCGTGGTCCAGCCCCGAGGTTGGAGAGAGGGGTCCCGGGGGTTGTCTGAGCCCCAGGAGTCGCGGTGGTCACGGTCTGGTTTGAGCGTGGCGGGTCCCCAGCGCGCCCCTTGGCCCGGGGCCGGTGATTTGGGGCGGGCAGGGTTGGGATTTGGGGTGCAGGGTCGTGGTGCTGTGTAGGATCGATCCCTTCTTGAACCTCGAGCACAGTCCTGCCCAAGCTGGGGTGTTCGGAACCGGAGGGAGCTGGAATGTGAGCTGAGGTTGCTGCTTGTGCATCCCGGAGATGATGGGATCACCTCTAGACCATCCCTGCTCCTCCTGTTCCCTCTCCTGTGCCACACGGCTCCGGCTCCATTGGGAGTTTCATGGCAGTGAAGGAAAAACCCTTCGGTTCAGTTCATCCCGGAGCCATGGGAGCTGGAGGAGCAGGGATAGAGGGGGTTAATTATCCCACCCTGTCCCATCCTGAGGGAAAACAACCACGGAGGCTTCATTTAGCGGCTGGGGAGTATTTATGGTGCTGAGCCACCGTGTGCCTGTGCCATTGTCACCTCGGTGACAGGGAGGTGACAGGAATGTGGCTGGAGGCTGCTCTGTCCGGCTGGATTTTGGTGCTCTGAGCAGTGTGGGAGGGCAGGGAAGAGCAGGAAAAACTCGTGTGTGCTCTCCCTGTTTGCTCCAAGGGAAAAAGCCTTGAAAACCTTTGGATATTCTGCATTTTAGCACCTGGGGATCTGTTGATTTTTGCATTTGGACTCACAGGAATTATCTGCTCCACTTGTGTGTGTTGGGAATTGCCCAATTCCTTCCCAGATTATTGATGGAGTAAGAGCTTTAAGGGAGTTGTGTAAGAAATGAAAGCAGTTGTGGGAAAGCCTTGGCTTGGCAGTGTAAAATCCGACTCGGCGTTCCCAGGGCTTTTCCCCAGGGACAAAAAGGTGGGGGCTGTGTCCACGAGTGTCCTTCAGTTCCTGACAGTGAAACTTTTAGAACACTTGAGAACTTCACACAGAGAGCCGAGGGAGGAGCCGAGGTGTGAAACACCCGGTGGGAACAGGAGTGTCAGTGCCAGGGTGGGAACTCCTTCCTTGAGCTGGGAACTTCTTCCTTGAGCTGGGAATTGCTCTCTTGGATTAGGAGCTGCTCTCCTGAGCTGGGAACTCCTTCCTTGAGCTGGGAACTCCTTTCTTGAGCTGGGAACTCCTTCCTTGAGCTCTCAGCTGCTCTTTTGGACTGGGAACTGCTCTTTTGGGCTGGGAACTCCTTCCTTGAGCTGGAAATTGCTCTCTTGAGCAGGGAACTTCTTCCTTGAGCTGGGAATTGCTCGCTTGGACTGGGAACCGCTTTCCTGAGCTGGGAATTGCTCTCTCGGATTGGGAACTGCTCTTTTGAGCTAAGAACTCCTTCCTTGAGCTGGGAACTGCTCCCTTGAGCTGGGAACCCCTGTCCTTGCAGGAAGAGATGTCGGGAGAGAGCGTGGTGAGCTCAGCGGTGCCGGCGGCCACGACACGCACGACGTCCTTCAAGGGGAGCAGCCCCAGCTCCAAGTACGTGAAGTTGAACGTGGGGGGAGCCCTGTACTACACCACCATGCAGACCCTGACCAAGCAGGACACCATGCTCAAGGCCATGTTCAGCGGGCGCATGGAAGTGCTCACGGACAGCGAAGGTGAGGATCGGGGCCATCCCAGCACCCTCCGCCTCCTTCCTGGGCAGAGAAAGTCACAGGGATGGTGGAAAGGGCAAGAGGGGCTTCTGTTTGGAGGGTTGGAGGGGTGGAGGATCTCTCCTACAAGGAAAGGTTGGGATTGTTCAGCCTGGACAAAAGGCAGGTTTGGGGTGACCTCATTGTGGCCTTCCAGTGCCGGAAGGAGCCACAAGAACAACAGAGAGGGAATATTTGTAAGGCCCTGGAATGACAGGACAAGAGAATAGTTTGGAGCTCCTTGGAGAAGAAATATTTCCCTGTGAGGGTGCTGAGGTCCTGGCACATATTGCCCATCCCTGCAACTGTCCAAGGCCAGGTTGGACAGGGTTTGGAGCAGTCTGGGACAGTGGAAGGTGTCCCTGCCTGTGGCAGGGAGTGAACTAAATAATCTTCAAGGTTCCTCCCAACCCAAATCATGCTGTTGTTCCATGATTCCATGATTATACAGCTGGGAAAAAGGTGGAACTAAAGACAAGGATGACCTGAGTGGTTGCCTGAACAGCAGAAGGACACTAAGAAGTGCCAAAGCTCCTGTCAGGCCCGGGTGGCACCTGGAGCAGCTTTTCCTTTCAGAATACTGACAGTAAAGCTCTGAAGCCCATGGAAAAAGTGGGGATAGTGATTGGGAATCCTTGAGTTGGGACTTGTGTGTCCTCTTGGAAGCTCAGAATGCCATTCCCTCTTCTTGTCTCCGTGCTTTATAAATAAAATATAAAATATGCTCTGAGCATAGGCATTAATGAGTTAAAAGCTGATTTTTTAAAATGAAACATTTTTCTTGTGGGAGTGTTGACAGCTGATTTCCCAAAAACATAGCCAGTTGCAGAATTTTCATAAATTTTGGAATTTTATCTCCACATTCCCATGTTGTGGGTGTGTCAGAGTTTTAATTGGAAGCTCAGCTTTATTTTCACTCTGATGTTTGACCCCTAACAATATTTAAGGACCTTTTTCTTTAACAACAGCCTCTACAAAGCTGAGCCTGGAGGTTCAATCACCTCCCTTGGGATTAGTTAATTATTATTTGAAAAATTTGTTTGAATTTGCTGAAAACAGAGAAAATATAGTACAGGATGAAGTGGGTTGGACTAAGTTTTGGGTGCTTTAAAATAGTCTGGTTAGAGGTTTATGATAAGCTTTCCTGAGATAAGAATAAGTGAATTTGAAGGAAAAAAAGTACAAATACAGCCTGATTAGCTGAATATTCCTGGTTTAGCCAGAAGTCTTTATATTTAAGCTGGGGAAAACAAAGCTGTGTTGTTCCAGGTGTAATTCCCAGGCCAGGATGAAGCAGGAATGTGGATGCTGTGATTTGGGGTTCTGGATCAAAGGATCTCTGGAATACTTATCCTGGATACAGACCATGGAGGTTGCATTAAAAAAAGTCAGTCTGTGGGTCAAATCTGGAAAAAAATTGTCAAATTGGAATTAACACCTTGACTGGGAACCCTGGAGGAGTGGAAATGTTGGAACCCTCTCCCTTTGCTATGCTTGAGGTGGATCTTCCTGTACCTCCCTGAAGCTACTTCACTGAATTTGATAATTCCAGACTTCCCATGGTTGGAAATGGATTGGAAATTCCAAATTAATTTTGGAAACTCACCCTGGTGTGATCCCAGTGTCCGGGGCAGATGCAGGAGGGTTGGGGCATCCCATTCCCAGGGGTCAGAGGCCCTGGAAGTGCAGGTGCTGTTTGTACCCCAAATCGGAGGATAACTGGAGTTTCTCCTGCTAAAATTCCCCGTTTGGGATGTAAAATCCCAAATTTGTTTTGCTGTGACTCCCACAGTGTCTGTGTGGGATTGTTCCATGGAACCAGTTTGTGCTTTAAGAGGAATTTGATACTTCCTGTATGTTGTAACACAAACACTCCCATTGCAGCAGTTCTTGCTTTATCTCCCCTTGCCTGGAAACTGGGACAATAGCACTGGGGCTGCTGAAGGAAACACTTTTTATCTGGAATTCTTCAAAATCCTCCTAATTGGTCACACCCAAAACCTGGCACCAAATGAAATGTTTTTTAGGAAAAGAAGCCAGGCTTGGGGAGCAACTGGAAGGAGTTGGGTTTAAGCAGTCTGGAATGTGGTACACGGGGTCCTGCTCCGTGTCTGGGATTCAGATCCCAGCCCCTCCTCCCAGCTGAACAATTCCAACCTGCTGCTCCTCAGGCTGGAGGAGAAAAGTCCGGGTTTCTCTGGCTGTGGGTGGTGGCAGATGATTGTTTTCAGCTTAGAAATTATTGATGAACTGTAGTAAATCAGCACATTTGGAACATTTTCTTTGGATGGTCATGAGCAGGGAGAAGGACATGAGTTTTCCAGGTGCATCCACCTGTTTCCTGTTCTCTTTTTTTTTCCCCTGACTCTCTGCTGCTGTTGATGGGAAAGCTGTTCCTGATCCAGCTGCTGATAAGAGAGTGGAGCCTCAGGCAGTGTCCAGTGTCAGGCTCCTGTTTCACCTGCCAGGGCTTGGTTGGAAAAATGTCTGGGTCTAGCTGGACTGTTTGGATCCTGTCCCTGAGAATTCCTGTAAGACAAAGATGAATTTCCTAAAGGTGTGATGGACAGAGGCAGTGAGGGGAGGGGGGGCTCTGCCCAGGTGAGAACCCACCTGCAGAGCTGCCTCAGCCCTGGGGCGCAGCACAGGGAGGACCTGGAGCTGCTGGAGAGAGTCGAGAGGAGACACCAGGATGAGCAGAGGGATGGAGCAGCTCTGCTGGGAGGAAAGGCTGGGAGAGCTGGGATTGTGCAACCTGGAGAAGGAAAGTCTCTGGAGTGACCTAAGTGCAGCTTCCAGAGCCTGAAGGAGTGACAAAAAGATGGGAAAGGACTATTTGCAAGGGCCTGGAGTGACAGGACAAGTGAGGATGGCTTCAAATTGCCAGAGGGCAGGAACAGATGGAATATTGGGAAGAAATCCACCCTGTGAGGGTGATGAGGGGCTGGGATGGAATTCCCAGAGAAGCTGCCCCATCCCTGGGAGTGTCCAAGGCCAGGTTGGACAAGACTTGGAGCAACCTGGGACAATGGAAGGCGGCCCTGCCCATGGCAGGGGATTGGAACTGGATAAACTTTAAGTTCCCTTCCAAACCAAACCATTCCATGATTCTGTGTTCCATACAGCCCATGGATTCCATGTGCCTTCCTAAATGGGTCACAGGATGTTTTTGAAACACTGCAATTAAAAAATAACTCTAAAAGACTTCAGCCCACTTGTTGGCTCTGCTGTGGCCGAGTGGCAGCGGGGTCACTTGCCTGTGACTCATCTCCTTTGGGCTGTTTGGGGGAAACAGAAAGGTTTTTAAAGCTCTTTCAGTGGTCACTCAGATTTTGCAACGCTACTGGAAGTGTTTTCTCATCCCCACATGAAAATGAGCAATTCTGCTTCAGTTTCACCATCTGTAAACATCTGAGCTTGGGAAGCAGCTGTGTTTGTGCAATATGGATGTCCTGGTTTAGTACCATGGCTTGTGCTTACTCTTTATCACAGAATCCCAGAATGGTTTGGGTAAGAAAGAACTTTAAAGCTCACCTTGTTCCACCCCTGCCATGGGCAGAGACACCTTCCACTAAATTTCCCACTAAAATGAGATTTCTTGCTTTCCATACTCTGCATTGCCAAATGGTTTTTTTTCTGCTCTAGTTGGATTAGCCATTAGCCTGGATCAATCCTTTGTTCCATGATTTCTGTCTCCAGTTTGTTGTTCCAGCCTGTAAAATCACACTTGGAGTACCCTTTGTGTTGTCTGTGGACAGCAGGAATGAGGGAGCTGGGAAGCCTGGAGAGAGCTGCTGCAGAGTATCTCCTTTTCCCTCAGAAAGAGCCATGTTCCTTTTCCAGATTGAACCAAATGTTCAGACTTTTCCTTGTAATTCCATTCATGCAGAACACACAGGGGCTGCTTTAACCTACTTTCCTTATTTGTCCAAAAAATGACTCCTTCCCCACAAGCGTTTCCTCGCTGCATTCCTGAGCTTCAGCCTGTGAGAATGGCCATCTGTTCACTCAGGGAAACTCCAGCCTCGGCACTGCTTGACTTTTCCAGGGGTCCAGCCTGATCCCAGCAGTGAGAGGTGAAATGTGGGTCCTGCACCCGCAGCTTTGTTTGTAGCTCTTTTCTTCCTTGGAGAAGAGAAGGCTCCAGGGAGACCTTGGAGCACTTTGCAGTGCCTGGAGAGACTCCAGGAGAGCTGGAAGAGGGACTTTGGGCAAGGGCGTGGAGGGACAAGACAAGGGGGGACTGGCTTCCCACTCCAGAGACAGGGTTAGATGGGATATTGAGAAGAAATCCTTCCCTGTGAGGGTGGTGAGGTCCTGGAAAAGGGTGCCCAGAGAAGCTGTGGCTGCCCCATCCCTGGAAGTGTCCAAGGCCAGGTTGGATGGGGCTTGGAGCAACCTGGGCTAGTGGAAGGTGTCCCTGCCCATGACAGGGGTGGGACTGTGTGATCTTTTAAGTTCCCTTCCAACCCAAACCGTTCCATGATTTTCTTCCCACCACAGTCCTAAACTCCAGTTGTGCCACACTCTCTGCTCACATTCCCCGTTCCATCCTCACGCTCCCAGTTCCATCATGTCCTTCACCAGTTTCCTCTGTCAAGGCCTTTTGCCACATGGATCTCAGCTTGTCCTTACTGTGGCCTTCCTGTGTCCCCAGGCTGGATCCTGATTGACCGCTGTGGGAAGCACTTTGGGACAATCCTGAACTACCTGCGGGACGGGGCCGTGCCGCTCCCGGAGAGCCGCCGGGAGATCGAGGAGCTGCTGGCTGAGGCCAAGTACTACCTGGTGCAGGGGCTGGTGGATGAATGCCAGGCAGCCTTGCAGGTGGGCAGGGGGCTCAGGGACCACCAGGGCAGCTGGGGGTGGGCAGCAGCATCTGGGCAGAGCAGGATTTTCACATGTTGATTTTGGAGGCTGGGATGGAAATTGGAATAGTTTGTGTTGCCATCTGCTGGAGTCTGGTCTCGTCTAGGAACACCAGCTTCTTCCCAGAGCTGCTGGGAATCCTCTTGTGTTCTTTGTTAGGCTCTGAGGTTCCCATCTTGGCTTTGATGCCAGTGTCACTGATGTCCTGTGAGAGAAGGACATCCTGATGTCCTGTCTGAGAGAAGCCCCATTCCAGATCCTGCTGTTTAACTGGGCACAGGATATTCAGTGGTGGAGACCTGGAATGGACACCTCAGGTGCTCCCAGAAGAGTGGTGCCTGGCCAGCCACAGGCCAGAAACCACCACAGGGACAGACTGGACAGTGACACCTCAGCAGAGGTCATTCCCAGGAAGTGTGGGTGTTCCCTGGAATCTGCTGTCACTCAGCTGCTGTTTGGTTCTTGCTCCCACAGAACAAGGATGCATATGAGCCCTTCTGCAAAGTCCCGGTGATCACCTCCTCCAAGGAGGAGCAGAAGCTGATTGCAACCTCCAACAAGGTGAGAGAGACTGGGGTGTGCCATGGGGAGAGCTGGGGGTGTCCACCCTGGAAAGGAGAAGGCTTTGGGGAGACCTCAGAGCTCCTTCCAGTGCCTAAAGGGGCTCCAAGGGAACTGAAGAGCTGGAATGGAGTGACAGGATAAGGGATGATGCTTTTAAGGTGAAGGAGGGCAGAGTTAGATGGAATATTAGGAAAATATTCTTCTCTGTGAGGGTGGTGAGGCCCTGGCACAGGGTGCCCAGAGAAGCTGTGGCTGCCCTTGGATCAGGTTGAACAGGGCTTGGAGCAACCTGGGATAGTGGAAGATGTCCCTGCACATGGCTGGAGGTGCTCATAAGACAGAAGGAAGATAAGAGTAGATGAGGATCCAGTCCCAGAAGGGGTCAGGAGGGATTGCAGCCCCTTTGCCAACCTGTGCATTACAGGTTTGTAGCAGCAGCAGTAACACCACCGAAGTCCCACTGGGAATTTGTCATTGCAGCTTCTCTGTGGGGCCTTGGGCTGAGCTGAGATTCCAGCTCTGTGCTCTCTGGAACTCATCTGTGCTTTGTTTCTTACAGCCAGCAGTGAAGCTGCTCTATAACAGAAGCAACAACAAATATTCCTACACCAGGTAAGTGACTTCAGCTGGAATTGTTGAAAGCTTTTCATAGACTGAAATCCACTCTGAAAGTTTCCTTTTTCTTCTCTCAGACCTGATGACAGATTGATGTTGGCAGGCACTCCATTTTTTCCCAATTAATTTCAAACTGGAGTCAGAAGGGAGTCTGCTGCCATCCATGGGAAGCTGAGCCTGTGCTATTTCTGTGCCAGAGAAGTTCCCCTAATCCTGAGGTGCAGCTGGCAGAGGCTCCTGGCCAAGTGCTGTCTGCATTCCCATGGATTGCAGTGTGGTAGTTGAACACAGAGAGCTCAGTGAGTGGTGAAATCATCAAACTGGGGGCCTTGTCCCTTATTCCCTTATAAGTTTCATGGCATGACAGTGGCCATCCAGGCTGCTGAGCTCAGGAATGGTTTGATGTGGCTGACAGGATTGTGCACCTGGGTAAAATGGCCTTGAGCAGTTGTTCATGTGGCTGTTGCTGTTGTATTGCTGCTGCTTCAGGTTTTCCTGCCTGTAGTAGTGAAATAACAAGAATTAATTTCTTGGGTTTGTCCCATCCCTGGAAGCATCCCAAGACCAGGTTGGATGGAGCTTGGAGCAACCTGGGCTAGTGGAAGGTGTCCCTGCCCATGGCACAGGGTGGCACTGGGTGGACTTTAAGGTCCCTCCAACCCAAACCATCCTGAGATTCTGTGTACAGGAATCTGAGATCTCAGGGCTGTCAATGCTCACTGCTCCCACTCTTTCCATGTGCTCTGTAAATTCCTGCTGCTGCCTCCATTCCCACAGCAACTCCGATGACAACATGCTGAAGAACATTGAGCTCTTTGACAAGCTGTCCCTGAGGTTCAACGGAAGGGTGCTCTTCATCAAGGATGTCATTGGGGATGAGATCTGCTGCTGGTCCTTCTACGGGCAGGGCCGCAAGATCGCCGAGGTCTGCTGCACCTCCATCGTTTATGCCACCGAGAAAAAGCAGACCAAGGTACAGGAAAACTGGGAATGCTCCAGCCTGGCATCCTGACAGCTGAACAGGCTGGCACTTTGTCATTGTTCAGCACCTCTGGGGGATGATCATTGCATTGAGAATGGGGCAGCACCTGGAGCTCATCCTGGGGGTACAGCAGGAGCTGCCTGCTCAGGGCATATTGGTATATTCCGTAAAGCCCTGTGGTATTCCATAATGCATGGTGATATTCCATAATGTTCAGTCCAGCTCTATCTTCAGACAAACTTGTGCATTTAACCACGTTTGGGTTTGGGAGTTGCAAGTAGATGGTCTAGGGTTGGAACTAAATGATCTTTAAGGTCCCTCCCAACCCAAACCATTCTGTGGTTCTACACCCCCATGTAAGGGTGGATCCAGCAATGGCACACCTTCCCCGTATTCTTCCCTTTCCCAGGAGAGATCTGCCTGGTTCTGGTAAAAACCCAACTGGTTGTTGGTCTCAAAAGCTGGAAGCAAAAAATGAAATAGAAAGGATTGTGCCTGAAAGGATTTCTGTGGCTGGGGTGCAATTAAGGAATTGCAACACCGGCTAATCAGGAATCCAAACCGAGGTAAGTTGGTGCCTGCAGCGAGTGACCTCTTCTTCCCTGCCTGCCAGGTGGAGTTCCCAGAAGCCCGAATTTACGAGGAGACCCTGAACATTCTGCTGTACGAATCCCAGGACGGGAGGGGGCCGGACAATGCCCTCCTGGAAGCCACGGGAGGGGCTGCAGGGCGCTCCCACCACCTGGAGGAGGACGACGAGCGGGAGCGCATCGAGCGCGTGCGCAGGATCCACATCAAGCGCCCGGACGACAGGGCCCACCTGCACCAGTGAGCCTGGGGGACCCCCACAGCTCTGGGGAAGGGGCTGCCCTGCAGCAGGACCAGGCAGTGTGCATCTCCTGTCCAGCACAGTGTGTAAATTGTGATTTGTAACAAACTCTAGGTTATATTTGGGGTATTTAAATGCGGTAGTTGTAGGGGCGAGGATCGATGAGGTTATTACTGGGCAGC
Organism: Brachypodius melanocephalos; assembly: GCA_013398615.1. Taxonomy (NCBI): domain Eukaryota; kingdom Metazoa; phylum Chordata; class Aves; order Passeriformes; family Pycnonotidae; genus Brachypodius; species Brachypodius melanocephalos. Next base: position 4,295,318 of record VZSR01003800.1, read on the forward strand.
CTGGAAGGGCCTGTTGAGCAGCTGGAGAAATGCCCAGAATTTTTAGCACTCTTGTCGTTGCTGTTTTGTGCTGGAGAGGAGGAGGACTGGCTTCCTGTGGCTTTGGTAATGATCCTGCACTTTAAAAACCAAAACAACAAACAAAAGGTCATCCAGCCACCCTCCTTCCCTCCAGGCACTCCCTGACCCTCCTGGGCTGGGGGGAAAGGCAGGGACCTGGGCCCAGGGCTGCTGCACAGCTCCTTGGCTCCTGGGAGAGAGCTTGGGAGGGCCTTGGGTGACTCCCCAAAGAACAAATGGCACTGACTGATGAGATTCCTGCAGTGCTGGGGGCAGAGGGACCCCTCAGAGGGCTGCTCCCTCAGGTTCCCCACAGCTCTCAGGTTCTGCTCCTCCAAGGGTTCAGTGGAGCTTCTGCATCACTAAGCTGGGGACACCCATCCCTGTTTTATCCCTTTTAACGGTTCAAGGTTAAAATTCCTCCCAAAGGAGGAGAATCAAGAGCAAATTGTCCGTGGTTGCTTTCCCTAGGAGTGGTGTTGGTCCTGGTCAGTGCTTAGAGCTTCTGCCTGAGCCTGGATCTCAGCTGGGAGGTTGGTTTCCAGCAGCTCTCAGGTACCAAGAGTCACAGCAGGTTCAGTCCCCCCATGCTGGGGGTTGTTGGTGGGGTGCAGCAGCCCTGGTTCCCTTTTGGAACTGATCCAGGAGCATTGCCTTGCTCTGAGCAAGGGGAAACAGAAGCAGGCAGCGACCCAGAGGCAGATATTCCCTGTTTGACTTTATCCTGAGGGTATCCCAAGTCTTCCCAGCCATGGCAGCTGTGTGTGGAAGGGCAGAGTGTGGAGAAGGCCACTGCACTGTGGTTTTCTACGAGTGCTTTTCTCTTGTCAATGAATATTTTATCTACCTCCTTGTCTCCTGTTGCCTGTTGTGGAGTCAAGTGACAGCGATGGTGGGAGGTGGGGTGTCATTCCAGAGGGCTGGCAGCAGAGCCACAGCTGTGACAGTTCAGGTCACCAGTCCTGGGAGGGAGAGAAACCTGAGGTAGGAAGTGTTAAACTTGCACTGCAGCAGCACCCGTGGGTGACACCAGAGCACTCTGCCCTGGGCTAGAATTTCTTTTGACCCTTTCTCTGGAATATTTAGCACTGGCTTTAACAGCCACACTCCTCTGGAGCAGCAGCTCTTTGTTGCTGCTCCAAGGATCCCTGCTCCTGGCTCAGGGCTGCTAAGGACATGGGAACAGTGTAAAAACCAAAGGTGCTGCAGCAGCACCAGCCACCTTCTTCTGTTCCACAGAGCCCATTGGTAGAGGCTGAAACACACCATGAAGTGACTGTACGGTTTTGGATCAAGTAAAGCTCAAAGATTTCAAAGATTTCAAATTTAATCTAAGGCCATCTTTCTAGTAACCAAAGACTTCTCCACGTTGCAGGCAGCTGCTGGCTGTGGCAGGTGAGGGTGTTGTACCTGTCTCCTCTCCTTTCTCCTGCAGCTGCTGATTGTTCACTGAGAGCTCCACAGTTTCCCTGAGGTTCAGCAGCTTCAGCTCTGTCCTGACACCTCAGGGCTTCCAGTCCGAGTTGTATTTAAACCTGTTTGCAGCACCCTGTGGGGCTGGAGCAGTGCAGAGGGGGAAGGAGCCAGTGCCTGTCCCCTCAGGGCTGGGATGAGGGGGAGGCAGGGAAGTCCTGGATTCCTGTTTCTCCAGCACTGTGTACTTTGACACTTACTGGTGATTACTGGGCTGTTTCTGGGCATCTCAGCATCTGGAGCAGCCCTGCTGCCCTTGGGGGTGGAGGCTGTGTCTCAGCAGAGGGTGAACAGCACCAGTCCTGCAGCAAACCCTGCTCCCTCCAGCTGGGAGCTGCTCTCCAGCAGGCTCAGGGCAGCTCATCCCTGGCTGTACTGACCTGCAGAGCCCAGACCAAATCCAGTCCTGTGGGGCAGAGCAGCTTCAGCCCCAGGAGATGACACCAGTACTAAGCACCTGACAGGTCACAGCTACGTGATTAACTTCTCTGTAAATAGATCCTTAACTGGCTTCAGGCTTCTCCCTTTCAGGTTATGCAAACTAAGTTCTTAAAAACCAGGGGAAGGCTGTTTTTAATCTTTGTACAGCGCTTTGTAGAGTTGTTGGTTTAGCAAAGTCACTCCAGGAGAGTTAAAGTCGCAATTTCAGTTTTGTTACTGCATTTGTGGGCAGACTCTGCCTTAACTCACTCCTGAGCTCACCCTCGGGGTGCTGGAGTGGTGCAGCCAAGCTGTGCTGTCCTGGGGACTGTCCTTTACCTGCTGCCCCTGTCCTTGCTCTGGGCACACCCTGGTCATGCCCTTGCACAAATGCTCTCAGTCCTGAGCCTTGTTACTCTAAGTGGTTTTACTCTGAGCTCTCAGGTGCAGCTGGGGCTCAGGGCAGGTGTCCTGGGCACAAGCAGCTCTTCAGATTATCCTTCCCTGCCTCCCAGTGCCAGGGAGAGCAGAGCTGGCTGCTCCCATTCTCCAGCACCAGCAGTGACAGCACAGCCCAGGGAAGCTGAGGAAAGTCCCCCTGGGGAAGGGATTTTGTCCCCTCCCAGCTCCTGACACGGGTGGGGCTGCACGAGGAGGGGACAGGGACCAGCCCTGGTGCCCCCTTCCCACCTCTGTTGCTGTAGCACCAAAGCAGCTGCTCCTGCACTTCCCCAAGGCAGGTTTGGATCCCCTGAGCCACAGCTCCCATCCTACCTTAGAGCAAAGCAGAGGTAGAACCTTTCAGTCTTAATGGAATTGTTTCATGGACAACAGCAAATTCCTGTTCTGTACAATCATTCCCACCTGTCCAGACTTCTGCACAGAACAAGCTTCAGCTGGATTTCAGTGTATGGTTGATGTTTGCAATATGTACTTTTGTTTTTTTAATATAACACAATAAATTAGAAGATATTTCATATTTACATGCGAGTCACTTTATTACTTGCTTGGAGCTCGATGTCCCCATGGGCTGTGCAGCTGGAGGAACTTTTGGGATGAAATATGAGATCTCCATCTTAATTAATGTCAGTTTGACATCTCCCTTTGGGAGAGGCTCCAGATGTTGGGATTCTCTCTGGTCTTTTGTTTTTGAGAAAAGTTGTTTTTAGATCAGGGTTAACACTGCTCTGCACTTCTTGCTGTGCTCCTGAGTAGTAATTCCAAGTACAGCTAGAGAAGCCTTTTGGCTTCTGTCCTAATCCTTCCTGACCTCTCAGAGATGGAGATTTTACCTTGGAACTTTGGGGATAAATATCCCTGTGACCAGGTAACGAGCGTCTCCTTCTGGGCACGTTACGGCAACATCAGGGATTTTATTTATCTATAGGTGAATAGTTTTAAGCTATAAAAAAAAGAGCCTAAAAGATGCAAACAAACTCTCAAATCACAGCAGCCCTGTGGCATCAAAGATTCCAGGGGAGATGTGAGGGCTGGTCCCATCCTGCAGGCTCCGTTCTGTTCCCAGCCAAAGGAACAGGGACTGGTTCTCATCAAGACTTTCTTGGGGTTGACACCTGGGAGGAGAAGAGGAAGGAGCCATTAAATCAGGAATTCTCAAGGTCCCTGGGAAGAGAGGTGGTGGTGGTGGACTTCCTATTTGCCCATTGGTACATAGAGACAATTCCCTCAATCTCGTCTGCAGGGTGGAGAACTCCACCTGGAATTCTTCCTTGGAGCTGTCAGCTCCTCAGAGGACCTGCTTGGGTGACAAGAAGTGCCTTCCCTCCATCCCCCAACCCATTTCAGGCACAACTTGGTTGAGGGAGTTGGGGTGGAAAACATCCTGAGGCCTCATTTTGCTGGTGCACGTTGAGTTTGGGTAAAGACTAAATTCTCTTAAGTGCCCACACCAGGAGCCAGCCTTGCTGCCCCATCCCTGGGCCAATTCCTGCACAATCCCTGGAGCTGCAGCTCCCAGCACTGGATCACCTCGTGCAGGTGACACTGACGGGGTGGTCACATCCTGCTTTGGGAGGGGACTCAGTCACTCCTGGGCTCCCAGGAAGGGAGGGCTGTGCTCTGTGCAGGTGGAGATCCAAAGGAAGAAGCACCAGGTGCCTCCCTGTGCTCAGCTGGGGCCTTACCACTGTGAGCTGTCCAGTTTTGTCCTTGAAGACCTGAGGCTCTGGCCCCACAGTGAACACCATGGTCCCCTCCTTCCCGGAGCCGACACGGAACCGGAGGCTGGAAGCACAGAATGCCCCTGGAGAGCTCTCCCCACAAAAGGCTTTACTCTAAAACCCCTTTATTTCTGTTCCCTGGGCAAATCTTGTTAGAGGAGCAGATCACAGCCTCCAGCTTAGGTGAATTTCCTAAACAATTGCATTATCCCAGCGAGACCAAGGGGTTGATGAATGGAACAAGGCTGCCCAGCCCGGGCTTTGAGTGTTCCTGGTGCAATTAAGCACTGGAAGCTAAGCAGATCTGACCTGGAGGAAAGCACTGAGCACACCAAATCTAATTAGAGCTGAAATGCAAAGGCCAGGCTGAAAAGCTGGAGCAGAAGTGCAGGTTTCACCTGCCAGCTCCAATTCCCAGAGAGGCTGGAGACACGGACTGCATCCACCTGCCAGGAGCTCGGGGCTGGGACTGGCAGGAATCACATTTTGGGCCTCCTCAATCCTTCTGGGAGAGGAGCATCTGTCCTGAGGTGACCCAAAGCTTCCCAGCTGGCTTTCCTGAGGCTCCTGGGATCCCCTGTGGAACCACAGAAGCCACGACCTCACACCCAGGTCACACCAGAAAACTAAAAGAAAAAGTGAGTTTAAAGTACAATCACCTAGAAATAAGATGGGCGTAGGCAGGTGGGGCAACCCCAGCAAGGTACAAGGACTCATCAGCCTAGGAAAAGCCTGGGAAAAGGCTGTAATGATTTTTAATACATTTTCTCTCAGTGCATCCCATCTCATCTCCCTGTGCCTCTGGAAGTCACAAAAACAGAGACGCTGCTGCACCAAGCCTGTCCAGCTTTGGGCACCGCTTGCTGGGGTGATGTCAACAGTCCTGACCTAAAAAGTTTTCCCATTAAACTGAGCCTGCTCTGTGCTACCCACCCACCTTCCTGCCTTCCTTACCTTCCCTTCACCACTTTAACGAGGCTTTGCTTGTTGGCCAATATGCAGAGCTTGGTCACTGTCTCAAAGATGTGCTCACACTGCAGTATCACATCTCCCTGGAAACAAAAAAAATAGGGATAAGGTCACCTGGCATGACTGCAGCCCGTGATGGTGCAGAGGAACTCCTTTGGAATGGCAGAGCAGTGACTACCAGGCAGAAGTGACCAATTTAAACACCCTTTCTGGGGATTATTTAGGACTTTTTTTGGTCTTAAAAAAGGTAGGAGCGTGTCCAGAGAAGGGGATGGAGCTGGGAAGGGTGTGGAGAATCAGCCACACCAGGAGGGGCTTGGGGGGCTCAGCCTGGAGAAAATGAGGCTCAGGGGGGGATATTCTCATTTTCCACCACTCCCTGACAGGTTGGGATTCCAAGTGAAAGTTTTCATGTTGAGACAGCAAGAATGTAAAGGCCTGGCTGATTACACACAGAATAAACATCAGGACTCGTGTCATTCCAGGAGTTTAGAGGATGACATCAGAAGCATCAGCCCCACGACCTCACTTTAACCACCATCCCAATTTCCTACCTTCTGCTGCTTGTCCTCGGGAACATGAATGACCACGATCCCATCACTCAGGTTACTGGTGGAGATCCCTTCAAAAAGAACCCCAGAATGAGAGGAAAACCTACCAAACCCAGCTCCACAGCACCCTCAGCTCCTTCCCCCAGGAGCACTGACTCCAGCCCCATGTGGTTACAGAGAGGTCACCTTCCTGAAGGAGGGCTCTGTCCTTCCTAAGAGTGAAGAATATTCCCATCCTTACAGCAAAACACATAAAGCTCCTACTTTGATTGATTAATCTGAATTTTCAAAATATCTTCTGAAGGTCCCTTTGTGTCACCTGTTGTCCATAGCACAATTCCAACAGTGGTGATTTAAACCCCTGCATGAGCTGTTTGCCTCAAACCTTTCCTCTTTGCCTTGGTTTTGGTAACAGAAAAGGGAGAAGGATCCATTCTACCTCTGAACTGTAGTTCCAACAGTGCCAGGATTAAAAAATACCCACAAACCAGCTAGGAAATGGATCAGTAGAAAGTGGTGTCCTCCTGCATTTAAACATTTCAAGGAACTCTTACTCATAAAATCATCCTTCAAGGCTTTGTCCAGCCCCCAGGAAAAGAGGGATAGATCATTCAAATATCTTTGCAAGACAAAGTTTCAGAATTTCATCCTTCCCAAAGGATGCCTGGCAGGACAGGAAGCCCCACAACAACTCACAGAATCATCATGGAATGGTTTGGCTTGGAAGGAACATTAAGGATCATCCCATTCCACCTGTCCCATGGGCAGGGACACCTTCCACTAGTCCAGGTTGCTCCTAGTCCCATCCAGCCCTGGACAATGACTCCCACAGGTACCTTTCAGTGTGGAATACTCGATTTTCTGTTTGATCTTGGCCATCTCCACCACGTAGGCCGAGCTCTGGGTCAGCACCAGGAGCCGCTCCCGCGCCTTGAACCCGTTCCTGTCATATTTTATCACGGGGGTCACATACTGAAAACAACGAGTTGGAATCAGCATTTCCACCTACTGCAAGCTCCTGCTCCAGGGGATTGGGTTTTCCTGACTGGAAGGAGCTCAGCGAGGAGCAGCTCTGCCCATGGAGCTGCAGGTCCCAGCTCACAGGATTCCCTACACTGGGAAATTCAGGAGGAAGAATCCTGGGAATGATGGGGCCCGTGTGCCCTCTGTGCCATAACCACGGGAAGTACAGGGAAATTCCAGCTCTGCTCCTGCCCTGGACAGGGCTAGGAATGTTCTTCAAGCTTTCATTAAAAACAATCTTAAATAACTTTTAATTAGATGTATTTTGAGAACTGTCTCCAATTTAAAAGCAAGGAAATGGTGGCTCTGCTGCTCCTCATCAGCCCCTGAGTGAGCAAGCAGCTCCAGGACTCCAGTGAAGGTAATTCCAAGAGTTCTGTCCTTCCCTTACCTTGATGTTCTCCCCACGGATGAGCTGCAGCACTTTGGGGTTTAGGTCATTCTCTTCTGAGGAGAAAACCAGAAAGAGAAACTGGGTGTGGGTGCCAGAGCCACAGCCCCAGGCAGACCCTGCCCACGCCCCAGCAAACACCAGAGAGCTGTTTTAGCTGTTTTCATCCCAAGTGGCCTTTTCCCCTCGGAATGGTCCTTTCCAAACTGAAGGTGGTCACCTCCAGCTGCTCCCAAACCCATTTTGGTGACTTTTCCTGCCTGACAAGTAAATTCACACCGGGAGTTTCTGCCTGTTCCTGAGTCTGCTCTTGGTTCAGACCCTGATCCATCCCAGGGAATTCTGCTCAGGTTTATTGCTTTCTGTCCCAGAGGGATCCCAGTATCCCCAGTTCAAGAACAATCTGGCAGATCCATCACTGCGTTTGTGTCACTTGATGTGACAGGGAGGAACTCCAATGGCAGGGGATGCAGCCTCTGCCTGGAGGGAATTTCTCTTGGAAAACAGTCTGTTTGGTCCAGCAGGGATTTACAGAGCCAGGAGCACGTGGCTGAGGCCTCCAGGGGTTTGCTGAACTCACTCAGGCGGGTGTCCAGGAAGGGCTGGCTGAGGCTCTCCAGGTACCCCTCCTTCTTCCCACTGAAAACAGCGCTGGTCACCACCTTCTGCTGCAGCTGAGGGGAGAAGGAACAGCCTTTACCCTTGGAATTCCTCCACTGGGAACATCAGCAGGGACAATGCATCCTTCTGCTCACACACTGCCCACCTGACCCATTGGAACCTTGGAATTGTGCTGCGTTTCTTCCACAGCTTTGGGTTATCCCCGTGTTACACCAAAGGAAGGGGCAGCAGGGAAAATCCTGCAGGTTTTTGGTGTTTATGGATCTTTTCCAATTATATGGAGGGCAGAGTTCATGGCACGAATTAAGCTCCACCTGTCTGCTCTGTCCATTATGAGGGGTCACCGGAGGAAATCTCTGGCTCCAGGAGTTTGCTCTCCTATGATGAGAAGTTTGCTCTTATCCCTGAGGGGATGATTGGAGCAGCAGGATCAGAAGGTGCTGCCTGTGTCCCAGGTGATTCTCAGGGAGCAGAGATCACACCTGTTGGAGCTCCAACATTTGCATTCCAGGCATTGCTTACCTGCACTTTCCTCTCAGCAGTGAGCCCTCGGCAGTATTTCCTCACCAGGTTCCTCATGCAGATTTTCCGGAGCATCTCAGATGTCTGCATTAAAAAAAAAAAAAACAGGAAAAAATCAAGCAGGGAAGTTGTACAAACAGCTCTGCCTGTGCCATGAGCCTAAAATCCCGTGGGATTCATTTTGTCTTTATTAGGGCTCACGAGTTCACTTTTCTGTCAGTGTGTTTTCCCTTTTTATTGCTTTAAACCAACGGAGAGCTTCCTCATTTCTCTTGGAAAGACCATCCACTGTGCTATTCCTCCCATTCCCAACCAAACACAGCAGATCTTGGGCTTTTCCAAGGGCTCTGAACAGAGGATGAGCCAGCAGCAGATCATTTTCTCCCACCTGGGATGTGCACACACATGGCCAAACAGGGGTCACCTCCACCTCTCCCGAAGCCTCCAGAAACCCTCACCTCTTCCAGGATCGAGGGAGGCTGGAGCCAGCTCTTGTCCAAGACGTTTTTTGGGAGGTGGTCTCGGAGCTTTATCAGGTAGTGGTACTGTGAAAGCCTCACAAAGTCTCTGTTCTCTGAGCAAAGAGGTTTCTTCCGATTGATGAAGCCATTTATGAACCTACAGAAAATATCCTGTGACCTCCAGAAACCGTGGAAATGAGGGAAGGGACAGATGAACACAACAGGCTAAGGATCACTGGGCTTAGCTCAGGTGCACTGAGGGTCAGCCGTGGAAAACTCAAGCTTTAGAATATTCTAAATATTATCAGGCTTTTACCAAGTTCTGTTGGCCAAACCCCAGCACTTTGGAGTTCAGAAGGAATCAGCTCTGCTTCAGGAGCTGGGTTTAGGGGAGTGGAGAGGGAAGATGAAGGGAATGGAGGGGCATGAGAAAAATTAGAAGGAATTTTTTCCCTGTGAGGGTGGTGAGGCCCTGGCTCAGGGTGCCCAGAGAAGCTGTGGCTGTCCCTGGATCCCTGGAAGGGTCCAAGGCCAGGCTGGACAAGACTTGGAGCAATCTGGGATAGTGCGAGGTGTCCCCTTGGCAGAGGATGGGACTGGATGGGCTTTAAAGATCCCTTCCAACCCAAACCATTCTGGGATTCTGTGCTTGGGAAATATGGTTGGGGCAGTTACTTCCTGATGGTCTGCACTGCCCACGTCCTCTTCTTGGCCGCCCTCCGTGCCAGGGCTCCTCTCCAACAGGCCTCCAGCTTGATTGCTGCAAGAGGGAATCAGTCCTGGGCCTTGGCCTTTGCATTCACCCAGCAGAAGTTAAAACTGCTCGTTTTGCAGCTCTAAAAATCAGCTGGTGGGAACAGCAAGTTTGCAACATTTTCCTCTCCGTGGTGGATCCAGTTCCAGCTGTGCTGTGGGGCTCAGCATCAAGGCCAGGTCTTGTCCCTGCTCTGCCTCCTGCTGCCCCTGCCCACAGCCCAGAAATCTGCATTTTATATCAGCCTGCTGCGCTAAGACGGGGTTTTTTTCCCCCCAGCAGCTGAGGATCAGCCCCCCAGGTACCCCAGAATGTTCCCTGTGTGGGACAGAAGGTGCCGCTGCTGCTCGGAGCTGCTCCCCCAGCAGCTCGTGGTGTGAGGATCCAAACAGAACTAAAGGAACCTCTGGAAAAAGCTCTGGGAATGCTCTGGGTGCAGCTGCCACCTCCTCTGACCCCAACAGCCTCAAGTGCTTCCCACAGCACCACGGATTTGGGACCTCCCAAGGCTCCAGCTCCTGTGGAAAGCCCAGCCCTATGAGAATCCCCCATCCCAGGGCCTGTACCTGCTTTCCTCTTCTTCTGGTACGCTCTTTTCCCAAGGAATCCTTTATATTTGGCCTGGAGTCTTGAGACTGGAAAGAAGGCAGAGACATGACTGGCACCTGCAGGGTCAGGGCAGTGAGGAGCTGAGCTCCTGCCTGGCACAGGGGACAGAGGGGCCACAACACCAGTGGGACCAGAAGCAGCCCCTGTAGGTATCCTGCCCTTCAGTTATGATTTTCAAGGAACAGGCACCCCCAGGACGAGAAAGAAGAGGTCCCAATCCCAAGGGAAAGGCACTTGGTGTATCTGGGCATGGACAGGGAGGTACTCACAGGATCCAGGAGCTCCAAAGGAGCCACATACCCACCCCTCAAGCAGGGATTTCCCTCCAGCCTGGAGCAACTTTACTGAGTTTTCCATGGATTTTGAGAGCTATGTAGACTAGGGTTGGGAGAGACCTTAAAGCCCATCCCATTCCACGCCCTTCCACCATCCCAGGTTGCTCCAAGCCCCATCCAACCCAGAGCCAGGAACAAGGTCCCAGACCAAGGGAACTGGAACCTTACTCAGCAGGTGCTTTCTGTACTCAAAGGCGTCTTCTGTGGCAAACAGGGTCTTTGGGAAACGGATGAATATTTTGGTTCTGAAAAAGAGACCGGGGCAGGTTAATCCATGGTGAGCCATCCTTCCAGCTGCTCTGAGCAGGCTGTAACAGCTGTAATACCACCCAAGGGAAGCAGGAGAAGCTGGAGCCCTAACCTAAAAAATGAGGTTGGATTCAAGTTCCCATGGAAACAGGTAAAAATAATGAGGAAATTTGTGCAACTGGGGGTTTTATGGCTCTCCTTGCTCTTGTCACAGACAGGACAGAGGATCCAGGACAGCAAACACTGAGCAGCCAGAGCAAGGAATTTACCTTCCTAATTTGTACTCCTCAGGCTTGTAACCAATGTGTTTGATGAGTCTCTCCACACCCTCTGCTGCTGGCCCATGCCAGTGTGGCCACGTGGCTGGACAGAGACATTTGTACCTGAAAGATCAGCAGGACATCAATGCAAACCACCTGAAGTTTGAGGAACCCTTTCCTTCTGCTCTACTCCAGGCAGGAGATCTGCCAACGCAGATCAAAGCGATGCACACAAGACACAGGCAAAGGGTATTTTTGAAGCAGAAGGTGTTCTGCTGACAACTCTCACTGCTGGGACTCGAGTTTTGCTTGCTCTGCAGCCCTCAGGGAGGCAGGATTGCCTGGGCAGAGGGGAAGCAGCGGCCTCACCTCTGCAGGAAGAGCTCGTACTTGCGCCGGTACGCGAAGCCAGCCCGCCTCACCCGCAGGTGCTCCATCAGCCCCAGGTACTTCACCTGGTGTCGGATCAGGAAATCATCAAACTTCCCTGCAGCAAGAGCACACCTTCACCGGCCAGCTCTGTCTGGGGAAGCTCACCCACGTGCCCGTGTGTTGGGGGAAATTGGGAAGGGACCAAATCCCCAGTTTCCCACAGGGACAAATTCGCTGCCAGTTTAACCAAGCTATTTCTATACAAACACAAACGTGTGTACACAACCTGTGCACTCTGCACCCTGCTCCAAACAAATCCCTCTGTCCATTCCTTGGACTCAGCAGAGCCTTCAGCCCCAGCCTTACCAGGCTCCTTGTTCTCATTGGGTTTGATGCAGCGGATGTACGAGGGCTCCTTGGACATCAGGATTTCGATCAGACTCGTCAGGCTGTTCTTGAACTGGGTTGCAACCTAAGACAGCGTCAAAAGGACCTCCTGAACTCTGGAACTCTTTCCTGCAGGAAGTGAAATGGCCTCCCTGCATCCAGATTAAACCTGGAAGCAAAAGCTGATGGTGCATGGTTAGTCTGGAGTTTTTGGAGTGTGGTCAGTTGTGTCAGTGCTGAGCTGGAGCATTTGAGCACCAGGCAGCCCTTCAGAGCTCCCTGCTCCTTAGGGGATGTGTTATGGGATGTCACTTTGCTGGCTGCTGTCTCAGCAGCACCACTGTTCCTCTGACAAGGAGCTCTCAGGGATGGATGGCAGCAAAAACATCCACCAAGTGCAGGAATCCCAGAATCCCACAATTTATAGGGTGGGAAAGGCCCTCTGGAGATCACCCAGTGCAACCCCCTACCAAGGCAGGGTCTGATAATTCTGACACTCAGAATTAAGACTAAAGACAGAACTCACAGTCTCTGGTCTCCTCCTGTTGTCCAGTTCTGACAGGAGGAAACAATCCCTCATGATGCTGTTCTTGGAGTTGCACAGCACCTGAAACAGGAGGAGATAAAAGTTGCCCTGTTGAGCAGCCCTTCTACTCCTCCTGGGAGCAGCACAGCCCTCATAACATGCACAGAGGTGCCTAAAGGTCAGTGCTAAAGAGAAAAGGAGGTTTTTGTTTGCTACAGAGAATAAATACATTTTCAGCACCAAGCAGGTGATGGAAAAGAACAGCGTCCCTTTTTCTGTGCTTACCTCCTTCAGGTTTCTGTACAGCAGATCGTTATTCTTCTCTAGAAATCCTGAAAAAACATTTAATTAAAAGAAAAAGAGAAAATTGGAACACTCACATCCTCAAAATTCTCACTGGAGCCACATTCAGGACTTCCAGGTCAGCGCCTGCAGAGGGCAGGTATTTTGTATTCCCTCTTCCCATCAAGTCATCACCACCCACAGCAGTTTAGGAGCTCAGGAGCTCCAACCTGGCCGTTGTCACTCACCCACAGCACAGTAGGTGACCTCTCCTGCGTAGTGGAGGAGGCGGAAATCCACCCAGTCGATGGATTTCCGCGTTTTCTGATCCGCCAGCTTGCGCCTGCCGTGGGGAGAATATCCAACAAAACACCGGGAGAAAGAGCAGCAAAGAGATTCCCTCAGCTTGGACAGAGCCACAGCTGGAGGACAGCTGGAAATGGGGTGTTTGATCCTATTGATATGGCTCTGATGCAGAGTTATGGCCCATGATCAAAACATCATCCCTCTCTGCTGGCAGCTCCCACAAACTCCTCAGAATACCTGGATCTACTCGCTGACATTTGGCAGTGATCACCCATTCCAGAAATATTAAGATTTCTTCCCATGACATCCATTTAAATACATTTTTGCTACTTATGTGGGGGAAAAAACCACCAGCTCCTTCAACCCCAAAGCAAACCCAGGGGCAAGGGGAAAAGATTTCAGACATTTTGCCCTAGAGCATGAACCCAAATACAAAGGAGGAATTCAAATGTTCAAGAATAGCAGGAATATTTTAGAAAGCAAGGATTCCTGAGGGGGGAAAAAAGGAGCCAAACAAGAAAAAAAAAAGAGCAACTTCACAGTTGAAGTTTCAGCTTTGTAAGCAGTCACAAACAGCAGAGCTGAGTGTCACAACAGCATGTTCGTGTATCAAAGCTCCTTCCAAGAGCAGATCCCGTGGAAGTAGCTCCAGCACTTCTATTTAAAGCTTTTAATCAGGCAGAACAGCATTAAGGCACATTGTGGTGACAAGGAAGTTGGCTACAAATTTTCCACTTGGCTGTGGTGGAGTTCAGAGCTGCAGGAACAGTGACAGCTCAGCACTGTGACTCTCCATTGATGACTTGTCACAGCCCTTCAGCAGCTTCTGCAGGGAAGTGCCAGCACAGCCCCGCGCCAACGCTCTCAGCTGCCACCAAAATGGGATCCAAAACCCCTCCAAACGGAGTATGAACCAAAATGTCACTCATCTGGGGGAGAGGAGCCACGAGCGTTTTCTCTCCTCTTCGTACTCCAAGCTCACAGAGAACAAGATGGGTGCAAATATTTACATATCCCCCCTCAGCCTCAGGTGTTTGGCTCCTTGTCAACATCTTCAGCTTTCCCTGGAGTCCATGGGGACCAAAGCCATCTATGGCCAAAGCCATTTAACCTTCCTGGGCTAAAATCCTGGGCCAAATCCCAGGAGTCCCTAATTTTGGGGTGGAATGACAGACTCTAGGCAGAGCGGTGAAGAGACAGAGCCCTGCTCACACCTCCCAGGACCCCGGATCCACCAGGGGAGTTTTCCAACATCAGACACTGCAAGGGCTGTTTGATTCCCTCTGGGACAAGGCAGAGATTGTTCCCTCCCCAGCCCTGCCATGGGGATGGGATGGGAAGGGTCTGGGGTAGGATACAGAGGGTAAATGCATACGTCACGAAGTGGGCATGATCTCCTACTTTCTCTTCCAGCTTTTCCAAGAAGCTCAAATCAGTCGCTTCCCCGGGCCGTAAACATTCCTCATCCTGGAACAGCAGGCACTGGATCAGAGCTGCTCTCAGCTCATATTCACTCCTCAACAACACTTAGGACAACTTTACCCCACAAACTCAAAGCTCCACTGCAGGGGAAGCAGAACATCCCCCACATTTAACTCCCTCCCAAAACCAGATCCTCTGCCTCATCCTCTGGGTGTTTGTTACAGGAATCTGTGTTTATGTTCTGAATAACACAGAACCATCCCATAATTAGAGGGGAAAATGTGATTAAGAACCATCAGAGCACAGGCCTGCATTTTGATTTAGTCCAAACTCCGATCTTACCAGGATGGAGATTATTCCTTTGTGCTTCTGCTCCACCAAGTCACAGATGATTTTGTTGTTAAAATACGGGATTGGTTCCCACTGGAAAAGGGGAAAAGGAAGAACAGTTTTAGATGCAGACCTTTTCTTCGCAATTTTTAAAGTTCTTTGAAACTTAAATAAGACAGAGCCTCAGATCCCACTGAAATGGGGGGTGTGAATTAGGATCAACTGAGGGAAAAGGTGACAGCACAGTGATCCATGATTCCAGAATTCTCCTGCTTCCAGCAGCCCACACTATCCTCTTGTTCTCTACATAAATCCTCTCCACCTTCCCATGTTTTACACTGCTGGAATCCCTCATTCTCCAGGGACACTGTCACTGCTGAGCATCTGAGTTTTGGGGAAGGTCCCACTTCCTCCTTAAATGATGTCAATTAAGTCTGGGCTAAATTACACTTCAAAAGGGTTACAGAAAGAGCCCCCTGCAAATCCTATGCTTCCCATGGGAACAATAACAAACTAAAAAAGCAGGATGACTTTCACATTGGTGATCAAAAGCATTCAGTGTAATGGCAGTTCAAAGGGAAAAGGGAGGGGAAATATAATTTACCTCGATGCCTTCCAGCTCATATTCCTCCTGCTCTGCTTTCAGGGTCATCTCAATCAGCAGCTGCTGCAGCTTCTCGTTGCAGTAATTAATGCAGAACTGCTCAAAGCTTCAGGGAGGTTAAATGAGCAGCAGGTTTGATGTGTTCCAGGGGTGGTTTTGCTTCTTCCTCCATGGACTAAAGCACCCATTCCCATAGAGACCAAACCCCCGTTTCCACAGGAAGCAAATTCCCCATTTTTACATCGACCAAACCCCCCATTCCCACACAAACAAACCCACCCCTTGCTCCCACACTGCAGCGCCACAGCCCAAACCAGACTTGCAGCCCAAGGTAAAGCTTTTCCTGGGGTCCAGCAAACCCCTGCACCCAGATTTTAGTGCCCTGTACCTTACCCTGCTGCGCTGAGGGCACACTGAAAAATTCCTACAGGAATTTCCTGTACCCCTAAATCACCCCAAATCCCAGGAACAGCCCGTACCTGTTTGTGTCCAGCACTTCAAAGCCATAAATATCCAGCAGGCCAATAACTGTTTTCTGAGTCGAGTCCTGTCAAAAACACCCCTGCTCTGCCATTGCTCCTTCCCTGCAGGTGGCTGCTCTCACCTGCATTTCAAATTTTCTCTTTGAGAGAAATGTCAGCTTTAGAGCAGGTAATGAACTGCTAAAACTCTTTAACAGAGTGCTAAAAGAACTGCTAAAACTCTTTAACTAAAGGGTTTTCCAGCTCAGGGCCGGGAGATGTCCCAGCGGCAATTATCCAGCATCCCAGATAATTGGTGATGAAGTTTGTGGAGCCCCTCTGGAGAAACTGCTCAGCATTTTAGGAGCTTTCAGGGCCCCAGACAAGAAACCAACCTTGTTGGCAAGAGAGCCATTGATTTTGTTGACGAGCCAAGTGAAAGTCCTTCCGTAAATTGCCTTTGCTACGGCATCCCGGGCGTAGAACGCCAGATCCACGTTCAGCGGGCTGAGCACCTGGAAATAAAGATATCCCAGAGAGGATAAACACCACGGGGGATCAGAGCAAACTTCTGCACAGCCAGGGCACATCTATGGCTTGGAGAAGCAGCCACATTGTCCTACAGCACGGCACAGCCACCCTGGACTGTAGCTGTTCCTGCAGGAGGTTGGAATGGGATCATCTTAAAGGTCCTTTCCAACCAAAACAACTCTGGAATTCCCTGATTCCCTGATTCTCCTTATTTTCCATCAGTGTTCCTCCAGCCTGGCGTATCCCCACCTGCCAGCAGGTTTGAGGCACTACATTTTGGTGAGTATTAATTTAGACAAAGTGGGAAAATATTCTGACCACCTTTTACTTCTAGATTATTAAAATAAAAATATAAAATCTTCAACCAGTAGGGTTTACCAGTGTTTTTCTCTACTTGTGCAGCCCAGTTTCACAGGAAGCACCATGGACTGGGCAAGGGGAAATTGTTTGGCTCAAATACAAGTCCCTGTTACAGTTTTTTAACAGCTTCTGCCTTGTTCAGCAATAAAACTCAAATTTATTTTAGTTTAATATCTCAGGCTGAAAGAAGGGGATGTGGAGGAGGAGAGGGACAGCCAGAGGGATCTGGTTTACACTCAGAACTGGCTTCTCAGCCACCCCCCAGCTGAGGATCTCCCAGATTAATCTGGGACCACACAGAACTCCCCGGTACCTCCTCGGATCTGGCTTCGATCTTCCTGTGGGTGAGAGCTTCCTGCAGGATGGACAGGTGAGCACCCAGGAGCTGCAGGGAGAGAAATATCTGCACTCAGAGCACAGCCACAGGTCCCTGTTTAAATCCAGCACTGCTGGATCAGTGGGGCACAACCCCCAGCCCCTCCCCAGTCACCCTCATCCCAGAGCCACGGGAAACAAGGAAATTTCAGGGAGAGAACTCAAGATGGTTTACAACAACAGCTGGGAATTTTGGGGCATATCCTTGTGCTTTTGGGAATAAATAATTTGTACCAATAAGAAAACCACAGGAAGGTTAAGGTTTTCCTCCTAGCACTGGGAATTCTGACCCGATCCGGGCAGAGGCACCTTGGAAATCCACTTGATCTGGGACCCGTCGCGGATGATGGCGTGGCCATTGCTGTCCTCTTCAAACTGGATGTTCCCAAGGTGCAGGACACTGGCAACGATTCCAAAGAGATGCTGGTAACGGGAGATAGTCCATTAGGACTCATTAGGGTTCCCACAGCCCTGTGGGGCAGGGCTGATCTCGCCTATCGTTAATTAACAGAATTTTGGCTGGGCTGAAGGAGGTAGAACCAGAGAATCCAGCACCGCCACTGGCATCATGCTCTTCACCACCCACTCCCTCAATCCCGCAGCACCATGGAATCCCAGAGTGGTTTGGGGTGGAAAGGAACTTAAAGAGATCATTTAGTTCCACCCCTGCCAGGGCAGGGACACTTTCCACCATCCCAGGTTGCTCCAAGCCCCATCCATCCTTGGACACTTCCAGGGATGGGGCAGCCACAACTTCTCTGGGCAACCTCTGCCAGGGACCCAATTTCTTCCCAATATCTGATCCAAACCTATTCTCTGGCAGTGGGAAGCCATTCCCTTTTGTCCTGCTACTCCAGTACCTTGTCCAAGTTTCTTGTCAGCCCCTTCAGGTCCTGACCACCCAAAATGTGTTCTATTCCACTCTTCACCCCCTCCCAGGCACGGCTGCTTCCACCACTTCAGGAAAAGAGCAGTGCCCTCCTCTCTGAAACCCCTTTGCTCAGTCCCTTTCAACAAGCAGTACCTCGATATCTTTTTCAGTGAAGTCAATGATGGAAAAAGCTTTCCGGACTATTTTCCAGTCATTCTTGTCATTGATAGAAAACACTTTGGCACATCGACCCTAGGCAGTAAAGGAAAGATGAATTAATACAATTAATTGGTAAAGGACTTTTATTATCAGCAAACACAGATACTTCTGGGCACACTGCTTTAATTTCCAGTTCCCTCAGTGAGTTTTTTCTTTGTTATTAATGCTGAGCACAGCTCCTTTGATCAAATCTTTCAGTTTATACTGGAAACCCCAAATAAATCAAACCACTGAGCGCGGAGAGCGCAATCCTAAATTGCTGAAGCCGTGCAGAGCTTGATCTTCCAGCCATCCTTTATTTTTAGTGTAAGAATATCTTCTGCCCAAGATGGATTTTGCATCCCTACGATTCCTGACGGATCCACAGAGCAGCTCAGGCTCCCACTGACCTGGATGAGGTACGTGTACTTCTGAGGGTTGCGCTCCAACCCGAGCCAGCTGAGCAGATCCTTGTCTCCCCCCTCCAGCAGCTGGTAGAAAATATGGAAATTCCTCTCTCCGTGGTTTTGGTGGACAACTCGGGATTTCTCAATCAGGTAGCTGAGGATGTGCCCTCCCACTGGAGCTCCCTGGCAGAGCAAAGCAGGCAGATCAACACCAAAAATCCCAAAAATCCCCGTGATTGCTGTTTTTTACTCCTAGGAAGGAGGAACAGGCTCAGGAAAAGCCAAATTCTGCTGTCATTTATCTGCCACCTTTTGTTTGACAGTGCCCAGCAACAGTACAAGGATTTGCTGTCCTGTAAAAGTAACTTGAGCTTTAAAACTCTCTACCAGCTTTCCATGGAGCACTGCCAGGATTGCCAGCAATGCTGGAAGTTTCCAGGATGGATAACCAGTGACCTCACCTGCAAAATGCAAGGTCTGTAAAAACAGGGTCAGAAATGTGCAGGGTAAGAATTCATAAATCCTGGGCTGCCTGCTCAGCATCCAGGAGGTTTCTCAGCTACAGCTCCTTTTCTCAGCGCTCCACTGAGTTTGTTCTCACCTTAAAATCAAACTGGATATCCATGTACTTCCCAAATCTGCTGGAGTTGTCGTTGCGCAGGGTTTTTGCATTCCCAAAAGCCTGGGGATAAACAGAGAGGGAAAGTCATTTCTCACCTCACACCCAGCTCCAGTAACCAAGATTTGCTACTTCAGCCAAGTTCCACTGAATTATTTGGATTAAAGGAATACAAACTAATGCATTGCCATAGCATTAAAGTGGAATTCAGCTAAAGCAATTATTGCTTTTTCTGATCTAACCTGTAACTGTTGCACGCTGCAGTTTTCTTGTATTTTCTTGTATTTTCTCTCAGCTGTCCTCAAATTTAACCCCCAAATTTAAATTTTCGAACGTTAAATGGTACTAAATCCCAAATATTCTTCCAGATGCTGTGCCAACATCGGCCATTCTTGCTCAGGGCTGCAGATTTGCAGGGAATCCTCAAGCAGTGAAGCCACCAATTCCAACCCCCTCTGCATTTTGGGTCTTCCTTTTGTTTCTCACCTCGAGGACAGGGTTGGAGAGCAGGAGCCGGTCCCGGACAGTCTGGAGCTGCTCCGTGGTGGGACAGGTGACTGCATAGTACTGCAGGATCTTCTTGGATGCCTCTGTCTTCCCAGCCCCACTCTCCCCAGAGATGAGGATGAAGTGGTTGTTGTACTCACTGCACATCACCCTGTAGGCATTGTCAGCTATGGCATAGCTGGGACGGGCACAGGAGGAATTCGGAGGGGAAACATCCATTAGGAATGGCACAGGAGGAGGAATAGCAAAGGGTTTCCAGGAGTTTTTACTCCTGGTTTAACATTACAAGTTTTGGACAGGGTAATGGAGTCCCAAAATGGAAGGGAAATCATCTCATTCCAATCCTGTGCCATGGGCAGGGATATCCACTGCAAAAGCTGGGCTCAAAAGCTGAGCCTGACTCAAAGCCTGGCAGTAAAAAACAGGTCTGGTGACTGTGGACACTCCCCCAACACTACAGGGAAATCCCAAATTAGGAATAGCCCCAGAGATCCCATGGGAGCACTCACAGGTGTGGGGGCAGCTCAAAGAAGTTCACGCCCCGATAAAGCTTCATCTGAGTCACTGTGTAAATGTCCAGCTCCTGGTAGGGGTTCACAGACACCAGGAGAGAACCAATGTAGGTCTGCAGGGAGAGAGAGCCTGGTGGGACACCTGCTCCACAACAAAATCCCAAAGGAGGAGCCAAGGGACACCTGCTCCACCCCAAAATCCCAAAGGAGGAGCCAAGGGACACCTGTTCCACTCCAAAATCCCAAAGGAGGAGCCAAGGGACACCTGCTCCACTCCAAAATCCTAAAGGAGGAGCCAAAGGACACCTGCTCCACAACAAAATCCTAAAGGAGGAGCCAGACACCTCAGGACATTATTCACGAACTAATGACAAAGCTGGTGCAGAGCTTGTTATGAGAGAACCAAGGCAACCAACCAAAACTCTTCCCAAACCAATACCAAACTTCTTCCAAAATCCCCTTGGTTATGAGTAAAGCTGAGCCACAAGAGCAAGCTCAGAGCCTGGCAATTTAAATGCAAGGATTTGGGATCTGTTGGTGCTTCCAGGACACTTTTCCTACTAAAGTTAATAGAACACAAAATAAAATCCTCAACCCTGCCCCGACAAACCTTGTCCTGCCTTCCTTCAACCACAGTGTTCCCTTTCCCACTCCCTTCCCATTTACTGCACACCCTTTAAAGATTTGAAAGGCAACTCAGGGCAAGCTGAGATTTATTTTCACAAGTCAAAGTAGATAAAGTACTCCTGAAGGATCAGGATACTCAGCTCTTCCTCCTGGACCTGACCAGCAAGGCCACCTTAGGGACATTTCAGCAGTCACAAAGCCACCTCAGTGACATTTCAGCAGCTACAAGGCCACCTCAGTGACATTTCAGCAGCTACAAGGCCACCTTAGGGACATTTCAGAAGCCACAAGGCCACCTCAGTGACGTTTCAGCAGCTACAAGGCCACCCTAGGGACATTTCAGCAGCCACAGACCCACAGCAGCAGCACTCACGTAGATGAGGTTCTCCTGGTAGCGTTTCCGAAGGTTGTTGAGGAAAGCAGCCTCGCTGGTGTGGGAATCCAGCAGGACAAAATCCTGCACCCCGACCTTGTCCCGGGCTATCAGAGCCCCTTCCATGTTGGCGTCGCCGTTCTCGTCCACTTCTTCCTTCTACAACACCAAGGTGGTGGGGTGCAGAGTTAGGAGAGGGCAGAGGGACAAAAATCAGCCTTGCACAGGTAATGCCAGGAGATCATTATTCCAGCTTGGCCAAGGATGGCGATTCCATCCCAGCTCTTCACAGTCCAGACATCCCAGACTCGCTGCTGTGAGCAGGGAGGAAGATCCTGGTTTCCATAAAAGATGAGACAAATCCAGCCCTGGAGGTGCAGTCGGGATCTGAACACTCGATAACTCAGCCTAGACAGAATTTTCCAGGCACAAAGTTGGAATAAACAGTGGAAGGCACCAGAAAAATCCTTCTTTCCCCCCTTTGTAGAGATCTAGGCATGAAAATGGAGAATCCTTGAAAAGGCTGCGAGGGGTTTGACTTGTAGGCAAAAAGGATTAATCCCACAGCACCACCCTGCACAAGAATGTTATTCCCAGCAGCAGCTCCAAGTCAGCTTTCAGTGCTGGCAGCAGATGTCCCCACACGCCAGTGAGAGACACGGCCACTGCTGATAAAACTGATCAGAGAGCAATTTGGGGATGGTTAAACCCTGCCCAGCATCCCCCATCCTTCTCCAAAGGCTGGGAGATGCAAAAAAGGCTGTCCCTGACAAAACTGAACCCTCTTGCACCCTCCACTTCTGATTCTTTATGGTAGAAATTGAATTTATCTGGGAAATTCTCACTGCTGAGGGTCAAACTCCATTCTCAGGCTGTGAGAATAAACTGTGCTTTTTTTATTTACTTAAACCAAGCTGCTAATTTCACGCTAGCAAATAAAAAAAGAACCATTTTTGTCTACATCGCACATATTTTATAGCAATACCGTGCTAAAGTTGGGTTTTCAGGGTTTGCTTTTGGTTTGTTTTCACAGACGCCAGGATTACTCAGTTCAGAGACAAATTCCTATCCTAAGGCATAAATGGACACAAAATGAATTCAGCACAGTTGGAGTATCTTACCTTGGAGTAAATTGCCTTGGAGTGAGCTCCCTTGGAGGGTTCCAGGCTTGGACAATTAGGGGAGGAATGTGGCTGAGCAGCCAGAGCAGCTCCAGAGGCTCCGGGCTGTGCTCACCAGCCCAGCACCTTTGCTATTCTCCTCCTGCCCTTGGGGACATTGGCTTGTCCCATTTTGCTGCTCCACTGCTCCAGGGCATGTTGTGGTTGTGTGTAAGGTTTTCAACACTTAAAGGACAGTGATGCTCTGCTTGTGTAGGGCCACGTCAGGTTCTGCCCCCTTTTTAAAATTTAATTTTGATTTTCTCGAAAGCAGAAGCTTTGCAAATTGGAAATGGGCACAAAATAGGATGTTCCTGCTAAGCTCTGGCAAACTCTGACCCTGAGGGAGGTTTTTGGAATGAGCCTGCAGGTGCTGGTGGACCTTTAGTGAATTTGGGAGCAGAGTTGCATAAAATGAAGAGCACAGGACTCAACCACACAATGTCCTTCATGACTGAGGGAAACTCTGAAAAATCAACTCCTACGCAGTAATTTTGAGGTTATTCTCATTTTAGTCCAGTCTGGTTTTTGCATTTATCTCTTTGAGAGTGAGCTGGGTTTTGAGATTTATGTTCAGCAGCAACAAGACCACAACACTCCAGAGAGAAAAATCCCCTGAAAGCGGGTTATTTAAATAAAAAATAAATAAATCAGACCTGCACTCACTTCACACACAAGGAATGCCATTTTTTTGCTTTGCTGACTGTCCCCAGCCCCAGGCTGGCAAGATACAGAATTCCTCATTTTTCCTTAGCCAGGGCATGACCTGATTGTGATCACTTCTCTTTTCTGTCAGAAAGTTCCCTACTTTTTCCTTTTAATATTAATATCATTTTTTCCCCCTCCCCTGCCCGTGACCACTCTCCTCCATTTGTTGTGCCTGTCCTTAGCTCTCAGGCTCCACTGATTTGGAAAACAAACTAAAGGATGATTTTTGCTTGTCAAACCAACACCTAGACAGACCGCACTGCCAGTACAGGGAGAAATATGGAAGGGGGAGAGAGAAAATATAATAGTAATAGTAATAGTAATAATAATAATAATAATAATAATAATAGTAATAATAATAAGCTTCTGACAGAGCTCTCAGAAAAAACCACTTTTCCTTTCTCTCCCAGCTGGGAAGGATCAGCCTTTCACCCCCCTCAGCATCTGCCTGCTCAGGTTTCCTCAACCCATTTCACTCACGTGTATGTTAATGGGTAAATGACACTGCTCCCCACCAGACAAAACTCCTGAACTCTTTTCTGAGCTGTTTTGTGCCCAGATTTTCTCGGTATTTTGCTGGTGCTGATAATTTTATGATCCCAGCACCCTTTAGTGCCACTTCTGGAAGTTCACTGCAAGTTTTGTGCTTCCCTGAATAAGAGATGCCCCAGGACTCATCAGTGCAGGTGACTTCAGCATGACATTGCTCTTTTAAAGGATTATTTCCCTTCCCTCATCACTCAGGAGACTGGAGATTTCTTTCTTGCCTAAAGACATGAGCTTTATCAGAAAACCTCTCCCTCACTACAATGAAGGGTTTTGCTTTTCCCACAGGGATTTGTCTGTCAACAGGGAAACTCCAAGGAACCCTGTGGGATAAATTCCTGAGCTCTGCAGCTCCTGAGAAAGAGTCAGAGAGAACAAGCCAGTTCCTTTGACAGAATTTGTACCAGTTTGAAGCAAGAAAACAACTTCAAAAAACAAAAAGAAAGAAACTTTGCAAAACCATTACTTATCTTCACCAGAGGATCAAAACTTCATTTTTCCAATTGATTCTCCATTTGGTTTAATGCCATAGAACACTAGAGATGAAGGTACAGGGGGGGGGAGGAGGATCACTTATGAGGCCACAGGTATTTTGGCAGCCCTGAAAAAGCCCAAACCATGCAGGTGAGAGCCTCAGGTGGGCATGAGCTCACCCTGAGGACATCTGGAAGACTCAGAGCTCCCATCCACACATGAAACTACACCAAAAGGTTCGATCCAGCAAACTCAGTTTTATTGGGGCCACCAATTCCATCCAAAACAGCAGAAAATCTCCCCAAGGATCCTCCACATCCCCAAACCATCCTGGAGCTGCTGGATTTCCCTTCCAGCACCCTGCACATCCAGGGGTGGTTTTATGTCACACCTGAGTCCTGCTTTACCTGCACCCTCCCTTCACCTCCTTCTCCAGCCCGTGCTGCTTCCACAGAGTTCCCAGGGCTGGAATTGAAGCCCACGGACACCCTGGATCGTGTGTCGGGCTGATTGCTGCTCCCTGCTTGGGCAGGGATGCGCCATCCTCCGGCTTTAATGAATTATCCAAGACCTGTCAGCACCCGAGCTGCCGACAGCAGCTCCGGGAGGTTCTGCCTCTGGGCATGAACCGATGGGCTCTGACCTTCCCGATGGGCAATTTGGGCAAATCCGGGCACAAAATACATCCCATCCCTCCTGGCCGGGGCTCCTCAGCCCCCTCCCACAGCTGCCGGCTTGGCTCCCGCTAGAGGTCACTCCAAAACTCAGTTTAAGCCGCCGTTTCCATGGATTTTCCTTCCTTTTTTCATATACGACAGGCAGTTTTCTCCCCTCAAAAATGATTTTTCCTGCTGGACACCAACTCCGACTTGGTGCCAGCTCTTCCTGCCTCTGCCCAGCTGTCAAAGGCAACAACAACAAAGATTTACAATTTCCAACAGGATAAACCCCATCCATTTGGGAAACCAGCAGCGCCAAGCGACCTCTCCATTCTCCACATGATGTTTCCACTAATTACGAGTTCTGCATTTAAGGAGCTTCCCACCCAAGTCCCACCTCGCTGGATGACAAATTCCCAAAGGGACTCATGGCAGGATCAGGTTCTCCAGAAATGGAAGAGCCCTTCCTGTGCCACAGGATACCTTGGTCTTACAACAGCATCCAGGAATTGGATCTCTTCCCTCATGCCCCAGAGCATGAGCCGGGTAAAGGCGTTTCTGACTTATCCTCAGCTAATAAATACTGGGGATGAACAAAACCATCGAAAACATAAAATGAAAAAGACCTCAATAAGGCACATTTTCACAGAGAAGTGGGAAAAGCACCTGTTTATCAGCCAGGTTGTTTAGACCCCGGTGTTTCCCAACAGAATCAGGGTTTGGTAACAGAAAGTTAATTCTTCCCACCCACAGCACATTTCTGATCTGATCTCTGCAAAAACCTTCTCCTTCCCATCCCCTCCAACACTTCAAGCATTATTAAAGTCTGGACACAGAAATCCTAAAGTCCAGTTTGGCCTGTCTGTTCAGCTCTGCCTCCATCTGGCACCACAAAATCATGGAATATCCCAAATTGGAAGGGATCACAGGGATCATCTTACAGCTCCTGGCCCTGCACAGACACCCCAACAATCCCAGTCTGTCCCTGAGAGCCTCGTCCAAACTCTCCTGGAGCTCTGGCAGCTTTGGGGCTGTGCACATTCCCTGGGGAACCTGGTCAGTGCCCAGCAGCCTCTGGAGGAAGAACTATTCCCTGATATCCAATCTAAACCCTACTGAAACAGCTTCAACATCCTGGAAATTTCTGTGACACCAAACTTTTTATTTTTGCCTGTTCTCTGTAGTTACAGCCCTGAGATAAAAGCATATAAAAGCGGTGCCATGGGAAGGTGCAGTAAGTGAACATCCCTGGAGTCATCTGGTTCAAAAGAGGCACGAGATTAAAAAAAAAAAAAAAAATAGACACGAGATTTAAAATAGACACAAGATTTAATAGAGAGTGTCAGGCTTGCTCGGAGCAGCACTGTTAACACACATTCCCTCGGGAACGTGGGAGCTCTGTTTTGGAAATACTCATTTACCGCGAGTGGCAGCAGCTCCCTGACCCATCCTGCTCCCCTCGTGTGCTCCAGGAATTCGCTCATTAACAGCCCTGGGCTGCAGGGATCACAACAAGGAACCCCTCGGGCTCTGCTCCACCCTCGGCTCTCCGGAGGAGTTGGCCCGAGGGGCCGTGACCACGGAGAATGGAAAAGGAAGATGTTCTGCCAGAGGCACTTGGCAGGGTCAGCGGGGGAGCACGGCCACGTCCCGGCAATCCTGGATCTCCCTACGGCAGTGACCTCGAGGTCAGGACTCCAGCGCTCCGTAGGGATGCCCCGTGTCTGCTCCAGGAGCAGTCAGGACTCATCCGATTGTCCCCAAAGGAAATTCAGAGTGTCAGATCTTGGCAGCAAGGACTTGGGGCGACACATCCCCACCCAGGAAGAACAGCCAGCCCAGGGCAATGGGAACTTTCCCCCTCCCGAGGAAACCTTGG
Source organism: Brachypodius melanocephalos (assembly GCA_013398615.1). Classification (NCBI taxonomy): domain Eukaryota; kingdom Metazoa; phylum Chordata; class Aves; order Passeriformes; family Pycnonotidae; genus Brachypodius; species Brachypodius melanocephalos. Next base: position 4,321,692 of record VZSR01003800.1, read on the forward strand.
TGTGGCTCCTGAGAATTCATCTGCTCGGCTTAGTTTCCAGATAAACGAGAACCCCATAAAAAAAGGGATTAAAGCAGAGCAGATTCCACCACAGGACCAAGTTACGCTCGTCCCGTCGCAGCAAAGCCAACAAAACGAGATGACTTTCAGATATTTCACTGAGACTTTTCACAGCTCTCTGGAAGCCTCGCTCAGATTTCTAACAGAACTGGAATGCTGGACATGGACCACGCTTGGGAACGCAGCAGCCATGGAAAAGGGATATTTTGTGTGTGCAGGGAGGCACTTGGACTGTCTGGCACTACTGTACACGCTCCTCGAGGCGGGAGAATTCATAAATACAATTATACTGTGGAAAAATTTACACATTGTAACCTAATTTCTTTTCAAAAGAATACAGAATAAGAGGGTTTTAAGGTTAATCAACAGCCCAGGGAAACGCCAAGAGTTCTTAAGGCCTCTTGTCTGTCTCCAGGGCATGGTCTGCTATAGACTTGTTAGAGGGTGACTGTCTGTCTTTCTCAATAGAGGAGAGGTCGAGGTGAACCACTTCACTTTCATAAATCAAAAGAAAGGGGGAGGAAAAAGGAAAAAAAAAAAAAAAAAAAGTGAGAAAATCTCCCCGAGTTCAAACATTTCTTTTAAAACCCCAAACTTTAAATACTTAAATGGGCTTCATGGCTGCCATTTTGAAAAACATTAGTTTGCCAAAGGACCCTTTTGATTCCTGTTGGAAAAGCGGGCGCTCACAGATAATCCATTGAGAGCCCAAACCCCCACAAAAGGCTCCCCGAAACAATCGCAGGCGCTGCTGAAGGACAACATTTTTGTGCCCCGAAAGAAAACATTTTTTTTTTCAACGCGCTACAATCCATGACACACATATTCCTCCATTTCCTTTCAGTAATTATTCATTAGAAAACATTTAACGTCGCTGCGGATTTCACACCGGGCAGTCTGCACACAAAGGAGAAGAGATGGCCCATTTAGAAGGGGCTGAGGCCGCCTTTTCTCATCCCAGGAGCTCCAAGGCGGAGGGGGCTGCCGGACACAAGGGGCCGGCTAAATTGTGCGGTTAACGGTCAAAGCCCCCCTGCCTACTTTGACACTCATTTAAAGATGACGGCGAACAATAGAGATTTGTTCTTAGCAACTCTTTCTTGTGCCACGGGGTCCCCGTCGTCGTCGCCGGCAGCGCCGAGGCCTGGCAGCGGGGCCGGGGCCTGGGCCCGCCTGCCCTCAGCGCTCCCCACTTTAACGCAACGAGACAGGTAAAGAATTACGGCCAAAATAATTAAAAAAAAAAACCAGCCCCGTTCACCGCTTCGGCTTCAATAAAACGATGGCCTGTCAGGTTAATGCGAGCAGCTCGGATTTTGGGCGGGTTGCCAGCAAGCCTGGCCCAGGTTAGGCCAGGAACGCTTCCCCGGCCGCAGAATTCCCGGTTTGCACCAGTGCTCCCAGGTTATAGCAGGCACCCAAGCGTTCAGGCACCTGACTCACAGCATAAAACACTTCTTCAGAGCTTTTTTCACTCGTAGGAAGGGCCTTTTTGCCGTCTCGGCTTGTTTCACAGGCACGGAGATGCTGCCCAAAACTCCGCGCTCATTCCTGCGCCCCGGGTGAGCGAGGAGAGCAGCAGCAATTCCACCTCCCTTGGGAAATCTGGGACCAGGTAAAACCCAGCTCGAATCCTGTCAGGCCAGAGGACAGACACTGAAGCGCTCATTCTCTCAGTCGTTGGCTTTTAGATCTAAATTACAGAGTGTTCCTCATGCTTAGATTTGCTGTCACTGCTGGACAAGAGACAGCTCCTTAATGAATCCTGAATCCTTATTAATTGCAGGACGGGATGGTTTATTAGGAAACATCAATTACTGATAAACTCCATAGCTAACCTCTGTATGCTCCAGAGCATTCCCCAGCTGACAGAGCACAGGATTTCCAGCTGAAAAACCGAAATTCAGAGTTAAAAATCCTGGGAATATGGCAAGGCAGATTTATTCAGTTTCTAGGAAAGAAAAGGATGGTCCTGGAGTATGTGACAGTCCCTAAGGTACAGGGAGATGAGCATTTAACCACAGTAAATTCATGTATTCCAAGTTGAACACATCTCCTGGGTGTTTACAAGCCTTTAAGACAGAGTAGAGAACCGGAGGAAAACAGTCCCAAAATCATATTTATGGACACAGCAAGAAGGCCACTGATAAAGCAGGGATTGGGATCACATTTCCCATAGGAGCATTCCAACACCCCCAAAAGACCAAACCCTTCAGCCACCAGGCAGCATCAGAACTGAGAGCAGATGAGACAAATGACACCTGGGACAACAAATCCCAGTCCAAACCAAGATTACAACTCCAGTTCCCACAGCAGAAGCCAGTTTTTATCACTCCATAAGAGCTCCCCAGAAGTCAGGGGCTGCTTCCACAACATCTACACACCAGAGACCTGCAGAGGCTGCAACACGAGGTCTGATGCAGGAACTGCAGCCAAGGTCACCCAAAGCTCTCTGTGATTAAGGACAGGCCTTGCTCTGGCTCTGCTCTGTCAGGGTTGAGGGGACAGCAGTGCCAGGGCTGCAGTTTTGGGTGGGAGGAGCTGGAGGGGCAGCAAAGAGGCTGGATGGGCTCATGGTCTGGCTGAGGATTTACTAGCAGGGCAGGATTTCAGCTGAGCCTGGGGATGCAGCCACAATGGGAATAAAGAGCAAAAACCTCCTCCAGAAAACATCTTCATCTGCCTTTCTCTGGTTCAGGTTTCCTGGGCCCCTCGCACACAAAGCACTTCAGTAACAAGCTTTTAAATTCAGGAGGCAGGCATGGAGACATTATCAGAGGCCACATCAGTGTTTCATTCTGGGAACTGCCACCTGAAGCCACACGAGAGCCCCTGGTCCCCATCTGCAGTTTCAACCAGCAAAGAGTTTCAATACAGGAGTGTCTGCAAAGGAAACAATTTATCTTCTCTTTAAAAACATCTTTTTCCTACCCCTCAAGGTACCTTGCAGTGCACCAGAACTATTTTTGAGAGTGGGAAAGGCCTGGGTGTTGGCTGTGTGTTTAAGTAAGGATCAAGATTCCTCAGGCAGTCACAGGTTCCCATTCTCTGGTGTTGCCATTCCCTTCCTCCACTGATTAGAAAAATTTCCCTTTTTTTTCAAGTGGGTGAAAGTCAGCTCCTTCCCTCCTCCTTTGGTTCCACCATTCTCCCCAAAATACCCCAAAACATTTTCCGCCTCTGTTCCTCAGAGAAGGACAACAACCACTGCTCCCAGTCAGGTCCTGGCTTTCCATTATCCAGAAATTCCCAGTTTAAAGTTCTCATTAGCATAAAACCTTAGGAAGAGCTCTGAACTTACCCCACATTTCCCCAGTTCTACAAAAGGGCAGCTTAAGACAAGCCAAGAAAGAAAGAGGGAAATAATTAATCCCCCACACACCTTCTGAAACACAAAACTGCTCATTCCATGTGGGATGGAGGGCAGGGCAGAGCAGGTGGAGGCAGAGGGGACTCAGCTGATTCCTAAATGGCTTCTGGATGGCTGACAGAGGGAAAAGTCATCCTCTGACACAGGGAAAACCTGTTGAAATGGGTCAAAATAGCCACATTTTATTAGCTTTAGGTGAGTGTTTGAATCAGAAAGTGTTGTTATTCCTTGAAATTTAAATGTACATAAAATTAACAAGTTCCTTTTAAAGAGCCTCATAATTCTTTATGAATTATTTATCTGGTTTTTTTTTTTTATACTTAGAGCTAAATGTTATTTGAGGAAGTAGAAATAACTGCAGTGATTTAGATGGAAACGTTTTACATATTAAAAATAACACAGGAGCGCTTTGGAGGAAAGGGATGTGTCACCTTTATGAGACTTCCCCGGAAGAATTCCTCACTGAGGACTATTTACAGGGAGTGGAAATTATCCTGGCACTCAGACTGAGAATTTCCCTGCTGCTGGATGAGGAGCAAAGAGAGGATGTGGGAGAAAAGCAGGGAAGTGGGGAGAAAGGAGAAGGCAGATCCTGCAGCCAGTGCTCTGTCCTCACCCCGGCTCCGCAGCAGAACAATTATCCCAGTAATTATCCCCGTAATGAATGTGCTCATCCTGTTTGCTGGAATTCTGCCTCGTGTCATTAATACAGTAAATAGCCAGACAGGGAGCCCCATCTGAGGGGGAAAAAGGCCCCTCCAAACGCAAGCCCTCCTGAGGAGGAATTATTTTTGAGCCTCCTGCAACCATTAATGAAAAGAAATTCCCTCGTTTCTGTATCATCTCCAAGCCTCAGGGGCAAAGCCCTTATCCCAATGGATGGACCATTCTCCTGCTGAATTTTGGATCATTGTGCGGGGGGATCCACCACCTCTGACCCAGCCAGACCATGCACAGAGCAGCACCACGTACAGAGTTAAAATTCCATCTGTGCTGCAATAAGGAAATCTCCAGGGATTTCCCAGGATTGTCCCACAGCCAGACACCCCCAGCAGCTCCGAGTTCAGCCCTCAGGACTTCATCTCCCTGAGAGACCCCTTTGCCTCCCTCTCTGATGGGACCCACCAAAGCAAACCCACCTTTCACTCCGTGCTCTCACCAGACTTCAGGTGTGGAAGGAATTCATTGTGGCTAATTAAAAATTAAATCCTCCCTTGCCTTCGGTCTCTGTATTTCTCTCTCTGCCTCAGCCTGTCACGCTCTGCCTCTGCCACCTTCTCTCTGGGAATAATTTCCTTCCTTCTCCTTGGCCTCTGCATCCAGCTCTGCCATCTGCCCTGAGGAGCCCGGCTCCTGCTCTGCTCCCAGCTGACCACCTTGGCTGCAGCTCCTCTCCCAGTGCCTCAGAGTCACTCCTTCCTTCCCTCCAGCCCCCCCAGCTGCAGAGCCTCCCCTCCTCCTGCCTCTCTGCAGCCCAGTCCCTGCAGGGAGCAGCTCCCTGGGAAGCTTTTCCAGCACACCCGGAGCCCCTGGAGCTGCTGCAGGACCGACCTTCCTGGGGTGAGCTCCGTGTCCCTCCCCAGCACTGACCACGGCTTTCCACGGGAAGAGAAGGGCAGGAGATGCCCAGGGAGCCTCTTGCCTCTGAGCAGGTCTCACCACATCGATGCTCAATAAATAAACCAAGGATTAGCCAGGTTATTTTGTGGCAGGTGGAAGGTTTGCCAAGGAGACCACAGGAATTTCACCCTCATCCTCGGGAGGCAGCTCTGGACAGAGAATGTCAAGGTTACCTGGATGTCTGTCCTGCAAAGGCCGTGCCCAGGTTTTGTGATGGGATTTGATGGAGATTGCAGAGCACCACACCAAGACTGTGACCTCTGCCCAAAGAGTCCAGAACCTCGAGAGCATTTAGGAAAATTAAACTGGACTGTTAAAGAAACCAGCCTGCACCAGTGTCAGTGGTGCAGTACTGCAGAATTTTCCCTGGAAGTTTTCCTAAAGTCTATGATGAGAGAAAGTCATCAGCAGACACCAAGAAACCTGCACCTTAATTATAATTTGTTATAAACCTTCCTGTTTTAGTATCTTGTTGGGAGAAAAAAGAAAAAAAAAGTAGCTGGATGGATCCTGGAGTTCCATCTGTCATCTCCTCTGTCAAGACTTCATTACCCTGCAAGTGAGATGTCATCCCAGCCCCAGCTTCCAAGATATTTCTGTGTTGAAGTCCAAAAATGCCATTAGCCAGCAGAGAAAGAAAGGGAGCCTTTAGGAGCACACAGGAATTGAGGAGAAAAGTTGCTCTTACCCCACATTGTCCAGGATAAATTCAATATATATTTCTGCAGCAGGAAGTTTGGGAAATGAGTCTTGATACTTGTGACTGAATTGCATCAGTTGTGTGCTTTACAAAAAATATAATTTTCAGACCATTATCCCATCATTCAACCTACAGAAATGCACCACTCAAGTACATACTAATAGAGATAATAGAAATATTAAAATCCCAGACATTGGGTTGGAACAGACCTTAAAACCCCTCCAGTCCCAACCCCCTGCAGGAAATGCCCCATGGAATTAACCTCTCTGTTAACGCATCTCCCACTACAGCCATGATAATTTAAGTTACCTGGGTGTCCATGCTGGCTGCTGTTACCAATTATTCCAGGGAAACCATTCACCAGGGGCTTTGAACCTGGGTGAGGTCCCTCAGAACTCTGGGCAGCCGGGCAGGGACGACGTCCTCACCCGAATTGAGCACCTTTAATAATTTACTGGGACCAGGGCCTTGTGCCTATGGCACTTGCATCCACTTAGTGGCCACTTTTCCAAGATAAGAACTAGAAACTGTATCTTCCTCCAGATTAGGTTGCACTCAGGATCCTTAAGGAGTAGGCGTGAGCATTCTGTGTTAATTACAAACTACCCAAATTAGGGAGGGCATCCTTTGGATGGGTCGAGCTGGAGCCATCTCAGTTTGATGCCACCACAGGGCAGGTGGTGGGTGCTCAGCTGCTCCTCCAGAACCCAGAGTGGCTGAGGCTGCAGGAGCTGGGAACCTTTAGGTTAATAATGTATATTCCCTTGGTTATAGGATCTGCCTTCCCCAGGCTAAGACGTGCTTAAAAATTAACAGTGCAGATATCCCACAAAGGAGGAGCAGGTGCTAAGACTCCACATGAATCTTTCATGTGGTTCCAACTCGCAGAGGCAATTTTAGCAGCTTCCCTGCATTGCTGCAGGGTTCTCTCCACCTCACTGGGACAGGGCCCAGGGTGGGTACAGACTTACCCCAAAGAAATTGGAATAAAACTCGAGGGCTCCACTCTGACATGCACATATTGAATTCTGCCTTTTTCCTCCCCAGGGTCCTGACGTGGTGTAACCAGATCTGGGGAGAGGCTGCTCCACCTGCACCTCGCCAGCCTCACTCAGCATCAGCTGGTGAAAAACTACACTCCCAGCTCTGAGCGATTCCTACAGCTGCTTCAGCGGGGAAAATATTCATTAAATTCATTCAGGATTCATCCTGTTCATTCTCTGAAGCATGGGGAGATATTGCTGTGGGTGTTTGAACCCAGAACAGAGGGCAGGGAGCACTTACAGGAGTGAGCAGCACCAAAATATCCACCTCCGGGGATGGGGAATCCAAACCTCCCTTCCAATGCCTGACCACCCTTTCCATGGAGAAATCACAGAAAAACCAAGCGTGGGATTAAAAGAGAGACAGAAATGTTGTTCTCTGCTGACAAAGGCAAAATGACAACTCTGCAGCTGGAGCCAGGGTGTTGTGATGGACACATGGAGCTCTTCAAACGCTCCTTGCACCTCAGGCTTGAGGCTTGAACCCAGAATCTGCTTTCCTCCAGCAAAATCAGGGAGCTCATTTCTGTGGACAGATCATGGGCTGGCTCCCAGGAAATCATTTCCCTGTGTCCTGTTCTCCCTGACCACCCCTCCAGCACAGCCCCAGCTCCTGGCCTGCTGTCAGAGGGACATTTCAGCAGCTGGCAGTGGCTCCCTGTCACAGCTCCTTTGTGTACAGAGATCACCTTCAGCGATTATTTATTGCAGGAGTTCAGATTCCTGCCTTCCTGTGGCATGATGAATGACTTTTAAGTAACATAATATCTGGTTTCCTCCTCTTTCACACACCCATTTCATTGCCAGGTGTCTTCAGTGACCAGATCCACAGGGATTGGTTGCAGTCAAAAGGGAAAGAGAAATCCTTTATCACGTGTCCAGCCTCCTCTTGTTCATATTTAATGGAATTCTTGCTTGGGTTAAAATGATTATCAATTATTCACCCCCGATCTCAGTAATTCCAAACATCCCAAGTAATAAATAGCACTCCTCTACTGATGTTAAAAATTCCCAAATATTTTTGTTTTCATTTTTTTTTAAGCTCTTCTCCAGGTAATTGCAAGCTGGCCAGTGAATTATATTATATAAATGTATATATTAATTAAAGAATAAAGCAGGTTAGCAGGCCAGGAGTGTCAGCAGGCAGCACAGGGCAGATCCATCAGCTCAGGATCCCAGTGTCTCCCATCACTGCTGGGAACAGCACTGGGAACAAAGTCCTGTCCTTTCAAACCAGCCCTCAGACCTCTCTTTCAGCCTGTTTTAACATTTGAAAAGAGTATTTTTTTGTCTGGCTAAATTAAATCCTTGACATCTTTTGTTTCTAACCCACATTCTTTCTCAAGCTGGTTGAGAGGAAACAAAAACAAAGCAGAGAAAAAAAAAAAACCAAAAAAACCACCAAAAAACCACCCCAAAACAACACAAAGGGAACAGGAGATAATTTGATCCTGGTAAAATACAGGAAAATCACAACCTGCTCTCCATGAGCCTCTCCAAACCCTGCCGCACCTCTGGAACAGAAGAGCCACACACGGGGAAATTCTGTCATTGTAAGGTTGGAATTTGAGATTTTTACATTGCATTTAAAGCCTAAACGAGGTGGGGATTGGTCACGAGTTGGACAAGATGGTCTGGGAGGTCTTTTCCACCCTCAGGGATTTTGGGATCAATCCAGCACAGCCATGATAATCCATGAGCTTCATGGTGGTGTTGCACTGGCCATCAGATGATGAATTGATCCCATTAAAATTAATATTCACAAGGCAAACGAGGAATCAGGGAAACGTGAACTTCTCTTAAAATGAACAAATCTTTCTGTCTGCACTTGAAATCGGGGGGAATTTCTCAGGATGGGGATTTAAAGTTTCTTCCTAACAGGAAAACATCCAGACAGAACTTCATGGAGCCAGCAGTGCTGTACCCTGACTGGGTAGATGGAACTTAGAGAGGTTAATTTCTACAACAAAAATGGGAATATTTTTTTAACTCTGTTCTTCTGTCAGCAGCAGAAGGGGGGACACTGAAACCCTTTAGCTCTGGTGTGAGTTTTCCCAAAAAAAACGCTGTACAGAACAAGTACATGAATAAAACCCGGCATCCAAACCACTCCAGTCTCCTTCACCACAATCTTCCCACAAAAACACACCCCCAAAATCTTCAGCTCCACGTTCACAACGTGGCTGACAATCCTTCCTCTCCCTTGTGTGGCTGCAGGGAATATTCCCAGCAAGGCCCAAATGCTGACGTGCAGGAACCATAAAAATCCCAAATTCAGACACGTGGGATCACAGAAAGCTGCCATAAACCCCAAACACTGATATACAGAGCTGTGGAAAGCTGTAAGAAATCCCTTTCAGTCTCACTCCTCACACAGGTCACTAAATCTGGGCTATAATTTTGGGAATGTGCTGCTCACTGGCCACAGGCTGGACAAAGGCCTTTTCTCTCTAAGTTCAGTCAAAAGGACAACAGCACATGACAGAGCCCTTGGATCTCCTGGGATTTTAGGCTGTCACAGCAGGGAAGGGCCAGGGAAGGAGGAGGGGGGTTCTGCCAGCCAGGATAAAGCCAACAAAAACACCTAATGATTGGAAAAGCTGGGAAGTTCATGCAGTTGTCTGGCTGGAGTAGCATTTCCAGGCTGGCTGTGGGCATGGGAAATCATCCCAGAGGTGCCATCACATCAGCTTCCAAGGGAGTGGTTGGGCTGAAAAAACCAGCACTGTTTTTGGAGCTATTTTTGCTCTCCCCCCAGAAGTGATAGCCTCTGTGTCCAGCAAAAGCAGTGCCAGGAGAAAAGCTGGAGATCCAGCATGAACAGGCTGCAAAGGGCTCATTCAGGAGCTTCTCCAGGCTGCAGGAATTCCCTGCTCCACAAAAGATGCCAGAGGCAGCAGGAGAAGTGAGGCACGACCGACCTTGGGCTGGGAAGGGGGGCTGACACCAAGGAGAGCAGTTAGGAAGGGGCAGGGACTGGACAAACATTGGATAATCCCTGCTCATTTTCTCCAGGACAATCCCAGCCTCCAGGCCTGATGTCATAGAATTTCCATCATTAAGTGTCTGTTAATTAAACACACGGTATATAATTACTGATGCAAACTGCCCAAACTCTTAGGAAGAGTAGAGATCCCACTGTTCCCTCCTTTCTTGGATTCCTCAAGACACATTGGATGTGTTCCTTCTCCTGGGACAAGTGCTGCAGTTCGTTTATTTGACCTTCAAGCAAAGCTGAAGAGGAAAGTACAGAAAATACAAATACATCAAGGGAAACGTCCTTTGAAACAAGTGTTTAACCTCACCTGTGCAAAGGAAAATCCAGTATTTAACCAAAGCCGCCTGTAATTAGGAATCTTGGTTCCATGAGTAATCCAAAGAGTTTTGTGATGGATTAACTGCTTTGGGAACTCTGGCAAAGTTAAAGGTTCAATAACAAATAACTCGGTCTGACTCAAAGAAAGGGCACAGGGAATGATTTACCAAACTGATTTTCCAAACTCCTGTGTGGCTGAAAACCACCAGAAGGGTGAGACAGCTCCTTCCTCAGCATGGACTGGAATGTTCCTTCCCAAAGAAAATCCAAGACATGAACATTTATAATATTTACAGCAACAGGATGGTTCAATTCCTTCTTTACTCAGAGGTGTCTTCACACAAAAGCCCCATTGATAGAGATAAAGATGTTCCTTCATGGCAGGAAAAAGCTCTGAATGGAGCAGTAAAAATGCCCATGTTGAGGTATTGAGAGGTATCTTCCCTTTAAATTCTGAATAAAAGTTCCATCGGGAATTTGGGGAAAACTTTCAGCAGTTTCTCTGTTTGCATGACACCCCTGCAAATCTGTTTAAAATTACCTGAACCATATGAAGCTCTCACAGGCAGTCTGGGCTGATGAAAGGCTTGTTCAGCACCACCCTGGGCCCACGTTTGGATTTTTGGTGTAAAAATGTAGAGAAAATGTCCAACAGGTGCAGGGCCAGGTCAGGTTCTAATTAACAGACGTGTCCTCACACCTCAGGCACGTTTTACACAACACTCTGCAAAAGCAAAGCCTGCAAACAAACCCTGTTGTTCCATTAAACTTAAAATACAATTTGACTCTGTCATAGCGATGTAGATGAGCTATCTGCATTAAATTGTGTTTAATTTAACTCTAGAACTATAGGGCCCAATTAAAAATAATGAGGCCTGTCTCCAACTGTCAGGCTCAATTAGAGATAATGGGAAGTGATAGCTCCTGGAATAGATTCATTTTTGTCTGATAGACGAACTGGGGCAGGGGTCTTGGCAGGGGTCAGTGGAATAGACCTGCCAACAAAACACGGGTCAGTCAAGCTTAAGGAGCCTTAAGGAACCCAGTTATTAAATAAGGAAGTAGGAAGTAAATCAAATCCAAAAGCACATGAATAACCCCAACAGATTCTTTTTTTTTTTTTTTTTCTGTTTTGTTTTTCCTGTTACATCCCCCATATATCGAAATTCATCTGAGCATTGAACTGCCCATTCCAAATATAGAACGAATAAAGGTTAAACCCTGTTTGGCAGGGCTAAAGGGGAACTCGAAAAAGAAGGGCCCAGCTTCATATTCCAAGGAGTTTAGCAGGATCGATATCCTCCTGAGGCAGACAATTGTAGGAAAACCACTGAGCTTTTATTTATAAAAAATAAGCCATCAGCAATGAGGATTTGAATGCAGAAAGAAACCAAGGTGTTGAAGTAAGAATGTGATAAGAAACCAAGCAATGCGTTCTGTGTGATGGATTGATCGCTTCAGGCAACAAAAACTGGAAAAATCTGCCAACTTTCCCTTCCAAAAACGCGGCAGAGCGGCCAGACCGGCTCGGAAGTGAAACCATCCGCCCTGGAGGGAGCACAAATGGGTGACGACTCTTGGTCACCAGACAGTGGCTGTCATTTTGGATGAGTAATTGATCCTGAGCGGGGAGGGAGACGCAGAGCCCGTGTTGGACATTCCGTGTGCGTCCACGCTCGGGGCACGGCAGGAACAGGGCCCTGTCCTTGCCTGCTGTCCCAGCAGTGCCTCTGGAGCTCGTGTTGGGCAATCCTGACGCTCCCACCCGGCCTCTCCTTTTGTTTGTGTGGGAAGACACTTTTTTTAATCTAATGATATCTCTCTCCATGTCCAACGCCGCTCGCGCGCCCGCGGCTCCTCATCCCCGCTCCCCTCCCCCCTGGGCAGCCCAGCCTGCAAAGTCATGCTTTGAATTTAAATCTCTGCTCTGGGGCTTCTGAGGAGGGAAAAGAACGGGTCAGGGTCTGGGCTTCTCCCCAGCTCTTCTGAAGAAATGGGCAAATTTCTAATTAGAGCCCTTGCTCCTCCTCGTCCTTCTCTTCTCGCTCACCAACAACCTCATGAGGGGACACAGAAGGACAAATGTGTCACTGCTAAAATACGGCAAAAAGTCAATAGACAGTAACGATGTTATTCCCTTCCTGCAGGGTTTTATCAGGCTTGAAGGCTCTGACAGACTCTCCTCACTCCAGGTCTGGGGGAAAACCTTCCTGACGTGCCCCAATGGATGTGCTGAGATGGGAATCACCACAGGCAGGAAGAGCCTTGGAGCCTCAGCCACAACTGTGTAAAACTGTGTAAAACTCAGAGAAACAGGGAGTAAGTTTCGATTGCCACCCTTTGGTGTGATCTAGCTTTAAAAAAAATCCCTGTAAAGGTATCTCCCTTTCTTCTGAAGGATATCCAGGTCCTGTCAGGCAGCACTTGGGATTTGGAGAATTCTGGTATTTGAACTCAGTACAAAAAACTGCTCCTGGTGGGAATTCAGGTGTGTGAGTACAATGCTCCACCCCTGGAAGTGTCCAAGGGCAGGCTGGATGAGGCTTGGAGCAACCTGAGATAGTGGAAGGTGTTCCTGCCCATGGCAGGGGGTGGAACTGGATGAGATTTAAGATCCCTTCCAACCCAAACCATTCCAGGATTCTCCAAGTACAAGGACGAATGTCCTTAAGAAAACCCTCCTGATTACTCCATATCTTAAAATCTTACATTTGGAGCACTACATAGAATCATCTGAAATGTTTTAAACTGTGCTAGAGGCAGTTCCAGCCGTGGAGCAACGACCCTGACCTCGTGTGTCATGGGTGTGGCAAAATGAGAAAAGCCAGGAAAACCAGATTTAACGTAGGGATTTGTAAGGTTGCCCAGGGGAAATGTTTTGACGATGAGTAGATGAAAATAAAACCAATTTTTCCGTGCAGCTTCTGAAATGGTAAAAAACCCCTTGAGTTTACAGAGCACTGAAGTAAAAGCAAAACCAAAGTTTCGAATTTCCACTTATCAAATCCTACATAGAAGATAATTTTATTGATGGTTAATTGCGCCTCCCTCATGAAGCCAGAGATTGTTTTACCTTCAGCGGCCAGGAGCAGACTCTTGTTTCCTTTGGAATCTCACAATAAATTCAACTTCATGGTGAGACCTCTCCAGAAGGCTCAGAATGGGTTCCTCCAGCAGGTGCATCCCCGAATCAATCCCCAGTGCTCCACAAAAAGCCCTTAATTCGCTACAAAGACTGAGATGTTGCTATCGCTTAAATCTGAACACTGTCGCCACCGCAGCAATCAGACGTTTCTCTTACGCTGCCGTTTTGCAGAGAATTCCAAACACAAAGGAACCCAGCAGGCAGCCGAGGAATCCCCGCCCCGGGGCTCCTCTGATTAAAAAAAGAACCTTATGGGAGGAAAAGAGAGAGACACACAATTCATCCCGAAGATACCAGGGGGTTTTTCCTGCTGAGTGGCCCTGGTTTTGCCCAGGAGCCCAGGGAAGCACCGAGGTCGTCCCATCACCCCTTGGTCACTTGTTACTGTAGCAGAAAAATCAGTTTATTCCCTTGTGACAGTAACCCAGGGAACAAATCCATGATGACACCGTTCCATGCATTCGTGAACTTCGTGGCCTCGTAGGTCACTGGACAAATCTCTCTAAACTGAACTGTTGACAGCTCTTTGCAGGGTTCCCCCCGGGAAACTGAAGGTTAATTGACCATTCTTTCAAACCATGAAATGCTTTTGAAAATGTTAGTTTTAAGTCTCGGAGCCTTAAAAGCTGATGAAGCAGCGTGTTCTGTACTGGGGTGTCTTCTAATTACTGGAATGAAGAGTTATGGCCGGGGAAGGTGCAGAAATGGTTTAATTAGACTGGTGTGTCGTGGAAGCAGGAAACAATATTCACTAAATCACGGGGTTGGTGAGGGCAGAGCTGCGGAGGGAGCAGGAGAAGCTGCTCATAACGGAGCTGGTGATTTCTTGGTTATGTTAATGTGGTGATGGCCTTATTAAGGGAAGGGATCCTAACTTTTCACTCTTAAAAACCTCAGAAAAATACCCACGGGCTTCTCTTTTGCTCACTGGCTCTGAAGGAATGGACACGGCTGGATTCTGATGGATGCTTCTACCCAGGAACCCCTGAAAACACCCAACATCTGGAACACCTGGAAAGTAGGGGTGATATCCCTCTTTTGGGAGGGTTGATGCATGGGTAGAACCAATATTCACCACAGGTTTACAGAAACCAGGAGGAAAATGGAAATCAAACCTTCTGCCCCTTCTGAAAGGATTCATCAGACTGAATTTGGGCTGTGCACATCTGGATGTTACTCTGACATCCCGCAGGTGCTTTTTTTAATTTGAGATAAAACAAGTCTGTGATACGCTGAAAACACTGCAGAAACAACAACCAAGAAAAAAAATTGTGTGTTTGCTATTCACACTCTTCTCCACACACCTTGAAGAATCTTCTACTTGAGCATCTCCAGTCGTGGCTGATAACCCTGATGTCATCAGGAGTTTGGAGTTCTGCAGCATTTCCAGTCCCAAACCAGACTCTGGCATTCTCTGTCATCTCTGCGGTTTTGTGTAAGAAATATCAGTTTGAACATGGCCAGACTGGGAGCCTCAGACCATCCCTGTCCCTGTGCCAAGGGAATTCCCTTGCTGGGAAGCAGAATGGGCTCTCTGAAAGCTCTGGGTGTAGCTCATTTGGTTTTTCATGAGCTGTGCCTCCAGCTGATGCCACCTGGGCCCTCAGGGATGAATTTCCCAAAATATTTCCGTAGTCACTCAACATTCATTGCTCCTACAACGAGAAGTTGTGCATTTGCCCAAAGATGGAAGCAAAGAGCTCCAAAATATCCATTTTTTTCTTCTTTCCTTTTTCACCTGCAAGGAGAAAAAACTTCATGTGAGCACAGAGACAGAAAAAGCAGCGAATGCCATTATCTGCATGACACAATCCATGGGGATTTGCTGCAACAATGACGGATATTAATTAAGGAAAAGCCCATTAATATGATGAAGGAACGGGTGAGACCTACACAGGATTCTCTGCACGGTTCCTCAGCTGTAAATAAACCACAGGCTACAAAAGAGCAATAAAGAGATCAGAAGTGACAATTTTGTGTGCTCTGGGGCTGAAGTTGTCTCTCCCAATGACAAACTAAATTAGGAATTACATCCATCAGCCAACAGCATGATGATATCCCCCTGTTTATGGGATAAAAAATATCATTTAAGAAGTATTTATTTCATCCCCTAAATGCAAAATAAAAGTATTAATTCTATGCTGACATAGTACACAGATTTGTTCTAATTTCATTGATTCATATTCTTGTATATAATAACTACTGCACAATTACAGCACCTGTAAACTCCTTTTGCCCCAGTCTAGACCTAAATCGGGGCAAAATATCCTTGTAGTTCACTCACAGAGGTAAAAATTGTGCTAAGCTTAGGTTTAACTGGCTAAATAATAAATATATTGTCAGGCTTTGTGTGTCTTTGTGGGTTGGGTTTGGGGTTCTGCCAGCTCTTAAAGCACAAACAATCCTGGCTCTGCAGGATTTCTGTTGCAGGCTCTTTTTTTTGTCCAGGCAAATCATGGAATCCCAGAGTGGTTTGGGTGGGAAGAGACTTAAATCTCCTCTTGTTCCACTCCTGCCATGGGCAGGGACACCTTCCATTATCCCAGGTTGCTCACATCCCTGTCCAGCCTGGCCTTGGACACTTCCAGGGATGGGGCATTGCATTCACACACCTGAATTCCCACCAGGAACAAGCAGCACGATGGATTCTGTTCCTAAGTAAGAACAATTTCACATTAAAATCAGAGAATAGCTCAGCTGGCAGTTGGAATTTCAGGGTTGTGCAGGGCAGCAACGTCATTTCACAAGGATAAAGATTAGTTTCTTCCAGGCCAGACTTCCAGCACTTCACAAGCAGAACAACATTTCCCCTGTGAGACAGACAGAATTAATTTTGGGAACAAGGAGCTGCCAGACTCCGAAAGGAATTCCCATTTGTTGGTGTTTGCCACCTAAAGATACAATAAAACAGAACAACAAGAAAAAAGGAAAGTAGTAACGGCCTTAGGAAGTAAAAATGGGATTTTAAAGGGAGTCAGAGCAGGTTTCCCTTTGTTTGAGAGACATTGCAAAACTTTTCCAAGAGCAGATTTTCCAGGACAGCTCTCCCAGCAGGAGCCAGGCTCCAGGACCTCCGGTGTTTTCCTCACCTTGGCCATGAGGAAAAGCTTTCTGTCCGTTACATCCATGCATGTAATCAGGGATTGTGCCTTTTGTCACACTCCCAGCCACCATCTGTGTGCTCCCGAGTGGCCAGACGAGGGCTAAACCCCCATCCCGGTGGGATTAATCTGCAATTTCACACCAAATGATTTTTAAGGATAATTTGTTAGGATACAGTATCCCGAAATAAAACAAACGGTCGGTGCTTTTGCAGGGGGGATAAAAGGAGGGAGCTCGTAGAGTTTCCCGTGCTTCCAGTGGCTTGGACAGAATCCATTTGCACATTTTCATGCCCATATGAATGCACAAATCCTGGGAAAAGGGTAATGGGAAGAGCTGCTTTTTATTTCTGGGGGTGAGGATACAACCCCAAATCTGGGCACTGGGAAGGGGGTGAAGTGTAACCGAATTCCCATCTCCATCAGGGACGGAGAATCCGAGTGATGAAGTTGCAGTTTGAAATGTGAACAGAATATTTCACTTCTGCAGGGAGGGGAGTGGAGGGATAAATTAAACTGGGTAAATAATGGAGAAGCTGAAAAAATCCAATCTTTCCCATAAAACAAAGCCGGCTCCAAGTGTGCAAGGAAGTTATTCCTCTCTAAATGCTTTGAGAGCTGAACTCACATCAGTATTTTCCCCACGTGCTTTAGATACTCAGGGATGAAAACAATAATCAGAAAAAAAAAAAGCCAAGTGAGGAGCAGGAAGATCCAGGGTCAGGACACATCGATGTCCTTACACAAAAAACAATGATGAATAAACATGAAGCTGCTTTTCAGCCATTCTGGGTTCACCACAAAAACCACAGGTCTCAGTCCAAACTGCCTGAGGTGAGGGGAATATTTTGATTTTCCAGCCTGATACAGAGGTCATCAAAATCTTCACAGAGTTCTCATCAATCTCTGCTTTTGAAGGTTTCTCCACCTTTTTTTTCCCCCTGCCTTTCTCCTAAAGCAGTGGAGAGTGTGGAAAATAAACCAAACTTGTTTTATGATGACCTCAGCTGGTAGTAAAACAAATTCAGTTTGTCATCCAGAAGTTATTCCTACCGTTTAAAAGAAAAATCTATGGAAATTAAAGATATTTTAGGAGAAATTCACACACAAGAAAGTGAATGCCTCTGAAAAACAAATCCCTATTTTACCTCTATTGTTGTATTGCATTATTTGTTCATTACAAAATTGTTAGTCCAAAGAAAGGAAGAAGTTAATTGCTGAACAATGTTAATTGAAAGGCTCTATGTGCTTTTTCATGCCACAAAATAAATCAGACAGAAATTGGATCAATAGAAATACCTAATGAACATTTCTCTGCTAATATTCACCGTAAAAATAACTTCACTTGTGATAGGTGAATTCGAAGTATTCCTTAACTGAGATAAGGATAACTACAAATACAACCAGAAATTGTCCATATCTTGTGTTCTTGTATTTTAAATCACAGAAAGAAACAGAGCTGATGGATACCAGGAGAAAACACACCCCAATATTCCTTTCCATGCCATTCCCATGGACAGCATCATTCCTCCAGCTTGACAGGAACCAGTGAGAAAACACCAAAAAAAAGGAAAAAACCCATTTTTTTTCAAGTCCAACCACGAGCTTGGAGCTGACCTGATGGAACACAGAACAGATGGAGCTCTCTGGGCTGTGGAAGGGGCTGAAACAAAATGAGCTTTAAGGTCCCTTCCAACCCAAACCCATCCTGTGCCTCCATGAATCCCCCAGAGCTCTGTCCTGTCCAATTCCAGCACCTCCAAGGGCAGGGACTCAAAACTCCCCAGTGCCCCTTGCAGTGTTGGACTTCCCCCATTGTGAAAACGCTCCTTGCACCAATTTACTGGAATTTTCCTTGTTGGAACTTGCTCCTGCAGGTGTTTGGAGAACCAAGCCCTTTATCCCTCCCCATTGCAGGTTAAGCTCCCCCAGTGAGCAAACGGGGCAGGAGCCACCCTTTGCTCCCCACCTGGTGCAATCCTGCCCTTCCAAGGTTTGCAAATCACCTGAGAGGGGAAACCAGCCCGTGCCTGGAATGTGCTCCTGCCAGGAAAGCAGCCAGGGGAAAAGCTCAGCACAATGTCTTGAACGGGCTCCAAGGAGATCTGGAAGGAACGTTGTGTTTCATCCTCACCCCTCCTGCAAATATTCACCCACAGGAGAGCATTTTTTAAAGTGCTTTTTAAAGTTACAGGGCAAGGATGCGACGACTCTGAGATGACCTTTTAATAAGTTACAGCCCAACGTTAATTAATGCAGCCTGTAATTAAGGGAACACTTGCGACTGTGCAAACTCCATGCCTGAGGCTCTGCCAGTGCTGCGACTTTTGCTCTTATTTCAGCTCTCCAGAGGTGCCTGATAAAGGCATTGATTCATAGAAGCATTGATTAATCTCCACTTCTATTGACAGCAATTAACAGAGAGAGATTCAATGCTCATCAAAGTGAACAGATTCTCATTAAGAGCAGAAAAAAAAAAAAAAGATCTGTCTTCACATTTCATCCCCTCCATACTCTGTGGTAAACTGGCAAGCACAAGGAAATACATTTATCATGGATCTTGTGGGCTTTCGTTGTGCAAGGATATTGGGAGTATTTCCACATTTCAGCTTTGCTGTGCAGAGCCCAAAGGAGCCGGTGTCATCACTGACTTCAAACTGCCTCTGCTTGAAGGCCACTTTCCTGACAGAGAAGGTTGGTCCCTGTTTTGGTGATGGGCTTATAGGAAATAAAATCTGATCTCAAGAAAAGACCTGGACAGTCCACTCCAGTATTTTCTGGGGCTGGATCTCTGCTGATGTTGGATTTGACCTTGGCTCAGAGGTTTGATCCACATCTCTCTGGTATTTGGAGGTAGCACTGTCCCAAAATCCTGTCATTATCATCAGGCTTCACTCTCTGATGGCTGAACCCTGCTTAAAAGCCTCCAGTGAGAGTGGAGGCAGAATTATTGTGCTCAGAATGAATGATTCTCTTTCTTCTACCAGATTACTCCAAACCCCGTCCAGCCTGGCCTTGGACACCTCCAGGGATCCAGGGGCAGCCAGAGCTGCTCTGGGCACTCTGTGTCAGAGCCTCAGCACCGTTCCATCTTCATCCCTCCCATCCTCACCCCTCCCATGCTCATCCCTCACCTCCCGCAGCGCTGATGCTCAGAACGGGCGCTGCCTGCCCGGGGCTGTCCCGGCTCCGTTCCCGCTCCCGCGTCCCTTCCCGCGGCCATCCCGGCACCGGCGGCGGGCGAGGACAGGCGGAGACAGGCGGGGACAGACGGGGACATTCGGGGACAGACAGGGACAGGCGGCTCCGGCCCCTTCCTCCGCTCCGCTTCCCGCAGCACCGAGCGGGTCACCGGGCACCGAGCACCGGGCACCAAACACCGGTACCGGGCATCGTGTACCGGGTACTGAGCACCGGTACCGGGCACCGGGCGTTGGGCACCGGCTCCCCCGAGCCGCCCCCCGGCTCCGCTCTCCTCCCTCCGGTGCCCGTTCGAACGGGCGGATCCCTCCCCCTCCTCCCTCCGAAAGTTGCACAAAGTTGGGTTAATCCGGGGGGCGGTTTTTTTCCCCCTTTTTTTCCATTCGCCGCTCTCCGCTGGCACGCGCTGCCCGCCCGCCCTGCCCGGGCCGGTGCTGCGGGGCGGGGGCACCGGGGGCGGGGGCGGCTCTGCCCGGCCCTGCCCCGCCGCTGACCCCGGGCCGGGCCGCGCATGCTCGGGGCTGGACAGCTCCGGAGAGGGAAATTTAAACCGGGGCCGGAGCGCGGCCCCGCCGCCGGCCCCGCGCACCGAGAGCCCGCCGAGCTCCGGGCGGCCCCGGGGCCCCGCCCGACAGGTTGGTGCACGGAGCGGCGGCAGCGCCGGGAGGAGGGTGGGGGGTCGGGGATGGGGACCCCCGGGCTCCCTCCATCCCGGGGCAGTGGGGATGAGGAGCCGCGGGCTCCATCCATCCATCCATCCATCCATCCATCCATCCATCCATCCATCCATCCATCCATCCCCAGGGCTCGCTCCATCCTGGGGTCTCTTCAATTCCCGGGGACCCGGTCTCCCTCTGAACCTCCAAGGCAGCGGGTCTGGGTTTTTTCCGGGCTCGCTCCATCCCCGCTGGGGTTCTCCCTGCCTCCCTCCATCCCTGGGGCAGCGGTTTGGGGATTCTCCCGGACTCCCCTTCCATCGGCGGGACTGGGAACCGCCAGGATCCCTCCATCCGTGGGGCAGGGGTTCTGGGATCCTCCAGGGCTCCCTTTCCATCTCTGGGAGTCCAGAGCTGGGATCTCCCGGTTCCTCTCATCCCCGGGCAGCCCGGACCGCTGCAGCTCCTGCAGCTTTTTCATCCAAAATGCGACGGACGCTGTTTGTGGGATTAGAGCAGCCCAAGGCGGGAGCGCTCCGGCTGGCTCGGTGCTCCCGGTACCCTCAGCCCCTGTCCGTAACTGTCTCTCCCTCAGGGGTCCCTGTCTGGGGTGGGATTATCCCCCGTGAAGTGTTTTCCTGCCTTCCCCGGTGCCGGTGCCGGGCTGTGCCGTGCCGGGCTGTGCCGTGCCCCGGTGCCGGGGCTCGGGCGGGGTCGGTGGCTCCCGCTCTGCTGAAGTGCTGGATAGCTACTGCTGCTGACCGCTGCCTTCTGCTGCTTCCCCAGGAGATGATAGAGAGCGATATCCCGTCCATAATGTCAGGAATCATTAGGAACTCAGGGCAAAACCACCACCCCTCGCAGGAGTACAGGTGAGGTTTTATCCGTTTCCAAAACGTGCTCTGCACTTGGCACAGCTGCCAGCTCCCGTTGCTTCCTCCTTGTGTCCTAAAAAATCCTTTTAGCGTGTAGAAATCCACTTTTCTTCTTCTTCTTTATTCTTTCTAAAGCTATCTGAATTATTTCTCCACTCTAAATAGATTTCTAAGGCTGATGACCAGTTACAATGCATTCCTTATGCAGAAACCTTCCTGTTTAAAGCATTCACAATGGTGGCGTTTGGGTAAAGGCTGGGCTTGATAATCTTTGAGGTCTTTTACATCCATAATCATTCTATAATTCTATGATTCTCTGATTTTGATGCTAACCTACATTTGTTAAATACACCTCCAAAACCTTGGGCTGACCTCTCTCTAAACTCTCTGTCCTGTGCGAGCGTTGCCACAGAACGATGTTCTCATGAAAATGTAATCATTTAAAAGTTCCCTTGCAGGTCACTTTTTGCATTGTTATGGAGCAGTCATGGAGAGACTAAACAAGTGCAAGAGACACTTGGAGGAGTTTTTAATTAAAACAAGCACTTGTGTAGCCCGCCAAAGTCAAAGGGCTTTTAATATGGGTGGGGACAAACCTGGCTTTGCCAAGAACCTTTCATAATTTAGTTTACCTGCAGCACCGTGCTTTCATTTATCATTTCAAAGCATTGTTGGAGGTTGCAGGAGGGTTCTGCATGAGTTACAGAGCCCTGGGTTATGTTAGGTTACATTTTGTCACATGACGCCAGGCTCCAAGAAATACAGAACGCACACAACACGTCCCAGCCCTCACAACAAAACATAAAGCAAACCAGAAGAAAATTAATTTAATTTTTTTTAAATAAAACGAGCGTTGGGAGACTCCTTCCTCCCAGCCTGAAGGGGTTTGTAACCTTTCCTGGGGCTGCTGCAGGTATTCTTCTCCCTGCCTCTCTCTGTTCAAAATGCAAAGGCTGCAGTGCAGCCTCTTGCAGCTCAGCAAGGGATTTGTTAGAGTCCCTGCAGCCTCTGGGGAAAAGGTTTGTGCCTCTGGTTTGGTTTTTTTTGCTGTTTACCGAGGCACTGTTTGCCCTGGGCATTTTTCTCAGCTACGTAAATATTGGTGAAGAAATTATTGGGGATTTAAGGAAGGGTGTGGGTGAGAGGAACTTCTGGGGACGTGGATTTAAGGCTGGATCTTCAGCGCCCTGCAGAACTCACCACCTTAACAAAGCCCCCCTTTTTAGGGAGAGAACTATTTTTTAACTCAGGGCTGCAGGGAAAAATAAAAGGCTTTTTGGGGGAGAAAGATAGGATTTCTCTTACTGCAGTAAAAAAATTCATAACTTTCTTCTTTTCCTCTTTTTCAAAGCCAGTTTTAGGTCCTCTGTGAAACATTTTGAACTCAGTTCTCTAAAGTTTTTCACCCACTTGCGACTTCTTTACCACGGCTTTAAAACCAATTATTTGACCTCATTTAATAGTGGCAAATTCTGATAAAAATGCATAAAATCTGAACTGCACCATAAATGCAGAGCAGTATTTGTCCTACTTCATGAGAAAACACTTTGGATTATGTAAAAGAAAATCTTTTAGACTGAATGATTTTAAGAAAAGAATAGACCTGTCAAATTCTATCAGCTCTGTTTACTCTCCTGCTGTCACCACAGTCCAAGACTGGAACCCACAGTCCCGAGTTCTCCATGGGGGAGCATCAAGGCTCCACAAAATGGGGAATGGCCTCCAATTAGCGAGTGGGAGGCTGGGGCTGTGCTGAGAATACTCTTCTGTCTCATTTGGAATCTTTCAATGGGACAGTTGGACTTGGAGGAGCCCCGGCTTCGCCGCCAGGAGGAAAGGGCTGGGAAGGGAGGGGATCAAACCCCCGGGCACCCATCAGTTTGCAGGCAGATTATGCTCACAGATGGAAAACTTGGGATTTTTAGATTTTTTTTTATTATTATTATTTTTTGGTAAAAGAAACGTGGTGAAAACCTGATCTTAGCAGACCTTTGAATTGTGCAGCTCCAAAGCATCTGCAGTAAATTTGCCGTGGCTTGGGGTGGTGATGAGGCTTGGGCTGCTGTGTGAAATCCCAGGAATTTTTGCACCCCTGTAAAATGATTTTAGGCGAATATCTCTCCCACCAGTGCAGCTGTGGGATATGAAACAGCACAGGGATGGTTTAGGGCCATCAGATCTCCTCCACTGCGTGTTTTTATGATGCTTTCGCTGCCTGGGTGCAATGCAAAGCAATTCTTTATTTTAGCAGCTGCCTTTCTTGGTTTCCTACTGAAAATACCACCATGTTCAATATATTCATCCTCACAGGGCTGACAAATATTTCTAACGATTCCATATCGCATTTAAGAGAATGAAAGGGGACAACTGTAACACACCAGGATTTTTTTTAACCCTCAGCGCTTCATCCTTGTTAATCATCATTAATAATTTAACAGGTTTAGTGCCAGTATTTCGATTTTAAATCACAGCACAGGCAGACCACAAGTTTTCCGTGCAGTGGTGGCTCATGGTTGTTTCAGCACAGAGCTGTACAAATTATAGGAGCCAGCTCCAGGCTTTTCCCATGGAATTTAGGAGCTGATTCCTGGGAAACCAGGTTCTTCACTTCTGGGCACTGTGGTCTTCAAGCAATATTTTGAATAGAAATATGGAATCTCATTTTGATTTTAAGCTCTGATTCAACAATATTTGGTGTAAGGACCACATTTCTATTTTTTTTTAAATGTTATTATGTGTTTCCAGTTCACAGAAGCCTTGACAGGAGTATTTTGAAGGCCTTGCAATGCATTTTCTATATATTAAACAGGAATTAAGCTTTAAATAGACCTATTTTTGATCAAAAGGTGATAATCATTAATAATTCAACATAGTGGTGGATTATATTGTCCTTTACCCCATTTTAATTATCTCTTTGAGTCTTAAAATATTGTCTATATTCATCAGCTCATTAGTCTGATCATTTTTTGGCCATAATTACTTTATGTTACCATAATTTAGTGTAAAATCAGGTAAGAAGCACAGGACTGCTGTACTCCATAAATTCCAGATGTGACAGCATTCCTGCAGGGGGAAAAGATGACAAATCTTTAATTTGAGCACATTTTAGCTCTAAGTTGTGCTCTCATATTTGTTTTTTGTTTTTGTTTTTGTTTTTGTTTTTTTTGCACTGGGGTTTCTGGAGAGGAAGTGACAACTCTGTCCCCTGGGATGGATGGATGGATGGATGGATGGATGGATGGATGGATGGATGGATGGATGGATGGATGGATGGTGGTGTGCACACAAAAGGTTACAAATGCATCACTAACAACACCCTAATTGTTCCTGGAGAAAATGCCAGTGTCCATTCCCGTGACATTCCCGTGCGTGTCTGACAGGGAGTGAGATAATGACCCCGAGTGCCGCAGGAATTCCAGCACGGGAATTGCTTCATTCTTTCAAAAAAAAAAAAAAAAAAAGTGAGAAACCTCCAAGGAATCAGTGAAACTGGATTGATTTAAGTGGATTAGCACGACTGTTTCCTCGGCACTCCTGAAATGTGCTGATCTGGAGGAATAAAAATTTGTGGCCTTCTGCTTCTCCCAAAGTCCCGCGGTGATGGGGGAGACGGGAGGGGCTGGTTTGGGGCAGCACCTCGGGGTGCTGCGAGACCAGAACAGGTTCTGTGACCTCAGAAACGCTGCTTGGCCAAAACAGGGAAAGAGAAAGGGAGTTGGGACTTTTCCAGCGTTCCTGGGGGATCTCACTGCACCCACTGCAGGAAGTGGAGCTGCTGCAGGTCCAGCGACTGAGGGAGGTCTGACAAGCCCAGGGAGAAGTTGTAGAGCTGATATTCCCTTTATACTGCACTGACACCCCCACAAGGCTCCAGTGCAGATGAACAGCAATTTCCAAGGAAAAAGCAGCTTCCCAGTCAGACCACGGTCCTGTTTTTAATATAAAACATTCCTGTAGTGCCTGGTGCTTTAACGTGTTTTGCTTGGTCTGATATCAGTCAAAGGTCTGGTTTTTGCAAAGTTTGGTTTGGGATTTTTTTTACCAAACAGGTTCCAGAGTCAGATCCCAGTTGCATTTGGTAAATCCCAAAGCCTGGAGATGGTTGGAGCAGGGCAGGGAATGAGTGGCTGGGGCAGTGCTGCCCTCACCTCTCGTTTCCTCTCAGGTTTAAGCATTACACGTTTCACTGTAATCCAGTTTCCACCGATCCCACAGCAAACTGGTGTAATGGGGGTTGTGAAATGTGCACCTGGGAAGGATAAAAAGCTCCAGGAGCGCAGCTGTAGCCTATTCTTAGTGCCAAATACCTCTGTAGGAGATTTTTGGAGAGTTCAGCATGGTGGAAGGAAAGGAGACCATCACCACCTTCCAGGTTAATGATGTTATTTGCTTTTTCCTCACTAGTTTTGGTTCTGATAATGCAATGTTTTATGAGCTGTAGATAAGGAGGGACTCCCTTTGTCCCTGGAAAGCTGCTTAATTTCTGTTCTGATTTCCAGCAAGTCCAGGAATAACTCAGAGATCTTGAAGATGGGGAGAGGGTTGGGATGATGGTTTGGGACTGGGTGTGTGTTGTGCCTTCACGGAGGAATCACAGACCAAAAACTCTGGGAGCTGCTGGGTAAAGCAGGAGAGGAGCTGGGGCTGAAAGGGGCAGCTGGTTTTGAGTGTGGAAACCAGAAAATACTGGGGGGAAAAGCACCTGGGAGGCCGGAAAATGGGAGGGGAAAGGCATAAAGGGAAGGAGCAGAGCAGTTGGAGTGAGGAGCTAAAGGAGATGGGGAAGTTGAATCCTTCAGTAAAACACAGGACACTTCTCACATGGACAAAGCTGGAGAGTCACAACACAAATCTTTTCCTTGTCTTGCATGCAAGAACTCTCTGTGCTTGTCCTGAGGATTTTGTGTAATCCCAGACAAAGGAAAACATCACCTCTAGAAGAGGTCTTCTTTTCTTCCCGTCCAATTGTCTCTCACCGGATAAAACATTGCAAACAGCTAATTAAGAACCTATCACCCAATTGCTCCTGCCTGTTGAGCAGTTGTGTCACCTAAGCCTGGGCTAAAAACTCAGGTGGCAGTGCTGGAAATGGGGAAAAAGAAAAAAAACCAAAACTGTCCATTGAGTGAGGCTTAAAACTGGAATACCCCAAATGCAGCTGCAGGGTTTTGGCCTGGCTTTGTTTCAGATGGAGGTGATGGGTTGTTGAGATGGTCCTCACAGTCTCCAGGCATGAGTTCACCATCCCATGCAATGTGGAGGTGGATCATTCATGGATACTTCCCCTGGCAGTGGTTCCTGAGGTGAGGAACCACCTTAGATCCAGCTGCCTCCAACAGCTCAGCCTGAGGGAAGGTGGCAAAGTCCCACTGGTGGCTCTGATCCAGCTCTGGTGTTAAATTCCTGCAAGATCAGGCCAGGAATGACTCCAATTCCATGGTGTGCCAGCAGGATGCTCTCGATGGTGAGGAGAAAAAGGTAAAGATACCTTTAGGTAGCTGTGAGAGAGGATTTTGTGCTGCTGGCAGGCTCTAGTGAATTCTGCCAGGTGAGCCCAGCATCAGCTCTGGAAAGGGCTCTCATTCCCAGGTGTTCCTGATCCAACATTACCCTGATGGGATAAATATTTTGGGCAGAAAACTCCAGAGCAGGTTGTAAAGACCAACAGTGCCATGGAGCATTTCTGTACCACATCCAGTTTTCCAGGCATTTTTCACAGGAGGATCTCTGGATCAGCACCCTGGGATGCACAGCAGAACTGGGGTTTAAACCCTCAGCACCCTCTGGATTCTCATCCTTGCAGGTGCCTTTCTAGGACAGAAAGAGAGGCAGGGAGTGTTTTCCTGCAGAGAGAGCTGAATCCAGAGGGGTAAAAGTGGAGTTGCATCATTTCACCACACCTCGAAAAATAACACCGCGTTTGCAGCAGGTTTGGTGGGACTGCACCCTCCCCTTCCCGGGGTTCGGTGGCTCCGTGGCTGTTCCAGGAGCCTTGGGAGCGAGCAGAGGAGGCTCAGCAGCGCATTAATTACAGCCTATCACTATTTATCTCATTTACATGCGCTGAAAAGCTGCTTTTACCACAGTGCCCCATTGTGCCAGGGGCTGTGAACACCCAGCCAAAGGCAGGAGCTCTGATTCCTGCAGTTTCTCCTCCTGGAGTTTCTCCTCCTGGAATTTCTCCTCCTGGAGTTTATCCTCCAACACGAGATGAGCAGGGTGGTGGTGAGGAACAGAATCCAATCCCACCTGGTATTCCAACATGTACTCATGGATCTGCAGCTGTCTTGGCACAGGCAATTTTCAGGTCAGGAAGACTGAACCCCAGGAGATGATAATGTTGGTTATTCCCATGCTTGGCTCTCTCTCTTTTTTTTTTGCAGTTAAATTAGAATTTCTTCTCTGAAAGCAGGGCTCACATTGAGCCTGTGGCCTGGGAGATGTGCTGGGTTTGTGCTACAGAATATCCCCAGGCTTTTAAAACTCCTCAGCCAGGCAGCAATGGGAATTCTCTAAAATTTCACCTTCTTTAAGACATGAGAGATCTCAATTGAGATCAGGAGAGAAACCACAAGAGACTGGTTTTGAAGGCAGCCTCAAGAAAAATCCTTAAACCTGAAATCATGGAATCCTGGAATTATCTAATCATGGAATCCTAGAATCATCAAAGCATGGAATTGCAGGATCCCGGAATGGTTTGGGTTGGAAGGGACCTTAAATATCTTGTTTCAACTCTCTGTCATGGGCAGGGATGTAATTCTGATTGGATTTGTTTTCTCCCCCATTTTTTAACAGAATGTTAATTTGATAACTAGCAAATCCATTTAAGGAAAAAGGAAAAAAGCATAGGGAATAGGGTGAGGTGGTTTTAAAAGAACTGTAAACGGGAAGGGAAGGGAAGGGAAGGCCATTGACTTGGAGAAGGAGCCGTCTTGCATGCTTGTTTAGTTATCAAACATTATTCCGTCCTCACATCTGTTTAAAACAGAGCCTCATGACAATCTCTCGGTTGCTACCAGACCATTTCCTCTCCCCTATTTGTGTCCCCAGAGCGGATGCCGAGGCGGGACGCACAATTCCACCTTCCCACGGCTTCCCCCGCTCCGGGGCTGCCGGGGGAGCCTGGGGCCGGGTGCATCCCGGGTGAGGGTGCTGGAGCCGGTGCTGGCCGGGGGTGCAGCCCGGGCAGGGCCGGTGCGGGCTGTGCCGGCGGCGTGCGCGGAGCGGAGCGGAGCGCGGTGGGCGCTGACCCCGTTCGTGCGCGGCGGTGCCAGATGGCGAGGGGACGTGTGTTGTGTGTCGCCTGTCAACCCGGGCAGATTAATGGGAGGTTTGTAAAAAGGAGGAGGGGGTGGTGGGGGTGGGCAGGACAATTAAGCGGGGTCCCCAAAGACAATGGGGGCCACGTGCCGGGGGCGGCGGGCGTTGGGCGCACAAAGCGCCGCCGGCTCCCCCTCAATGGAACCAACTGTTGCAAACGACCCCCGAGCCTGCCCAGTTTTTCAAATCATTTCATGCCCCTTGTTTTCTTCCAATCCAGCCAATCTCCGCGCCGGGAGAGCCGTCACCTGATGGGCTTTTTTCTT
>VZSR01003800.1:4360742-4399036 GCA_013398615.1 Brachypodius melanocephalos
GCCACACAAGCCATGGCCACGAAGAGGTCACACCATGCTCAGTGCCTGCCACATGAGGGGAGATGGCATTTGCAAGGACTTTGTGGGACCATGTTGTGGCAGGCTGGAGGGACATGGGGGCAAGGAGCTCCCAACGCATCAGGAGCCAATTCAACATGGCCATGACCATCCTTCATCTCAAAGCATGGGAGAAGACCCCAGCCACATTTAACCCATTGGCAGAGTCTCCAGGAGATAAGGTGTTCTAAAGCACCACCACATCCTCTCAGCTCTCCCAACAGAAAAGACATGAAGAGTTTTCCCAGAAGGACACCAAAGGATTCCTGGTGGTTGCCACCAGCTTGAGCCTCATATTTAACTCACCACCACCAACGCTCACAACCCAAAACTCCCTTTCCTTACCCAGCTGTTCAACAAGCTTGGCATAAACTGTATCGATCCTTCTCATTGTCTTCACCAAATCCTTTTTCCTGAACTTGATCTCCACCGTTCCTCCAGGCTCCAAAATGCCTCCCCTGAAAGGGAAGTTTGGTAAAGCAAGGACTGGTCTGCATGGGAGAATAAATCCTAGGACAAGATGTCCAGGCAGCTGACACACACAGGTGTTCTGGGTGACACACATAGGTATTTTGGGTGACACACAGGTGTTTTGGGTGCTGACCTGCTCTCCTTGTCAGCATAGAGCTCCACGTGCTGGGGGTTGATGGTGGGGTCGATGACCACCCAGGAGCCGCCGCGCAGCTCCGCATGAGGGGGGATGTACACCAGCACAGGCTGCTTGAAGTCCCGCAGGCTGTCCACGATGAAGGCCCCAAACTTCAGCATCTGGTCGTACATGTCTGAAAGCCAAAGGGACTCAGGGGCTGGGTGTCCCAAATGCCACTGCCCCAGCCTCCTCCCAGCTGCCCAAAGCCACCTTCTCTATTGGAGAGACAAAGCAGCCTGCAAAACCAGCCAGCAGGAAGCCACCAATCTCTGGGACCTCTGCTCTGCGGGGCCCCATGACCTCCCCAACCCAGAATGGGTTGTATACCCTGGTAGGCTGGGCCATCCCAGGACCCTGTGGGGTGGCAGGGGTGACAGAGGTTTGTCACACCATGGCAATATGGGCATCCCAAGCACAGGTACCTTTCATGCCGCTGGAGAAGCCTCTCCAGTTGGCAAAGATCATCAGAGGGAGGTGTTCCCGGTTGAAGTCCCGAATGGCCTGGGCTGTTTTAAAAGCTGAGTCTGGGAACCAGACCTGTCCAGCCTGCTGGATTATCTGGAAAAGGCAGTGAGCAGCTGAGACTGTGCCAGTTCTTCCTGGCATGTTGCATGAAACAGCTGGAAGAAAACAGACTGCCCCAGCACCCTTGATTTCACCTGAAATAAGGAAAATCAAAACATGTCCAAGGATCACACTGAGCTGTTCCTCCTCCCTTCCCTCCAGCCTCCTCTCAGATGCCACCTGGCCCCAGCTGTACCCCACTCACCTTTGCCTCTGAGTCCAGGTTGGCAGGGTCAGCAGGTACTGTCACCTCCACAGTACGGGTCTCAACAGCGATGACACCCACGGGGAGACCTCCCAGCCTATGGCAGGGCAGGGTGGGCTCAGCAAGGCCAGCTCCCCTCTACCCCAGCCCCACCAGAGAGCTGCTCCCTCTCCACCATCCCAAAAGCAGTGCCACAGCTGGGGCTTGAAGGTGAGGGGCCACAGGTGCAGGATCCCTGCTCCATCCCCTGCTCCAGGCAGTACCTCGCTCTGCCAACCACAACGGTCTGAGCCCACGGCTTCATGATCTCCATGAAGCTGCCCTGGTCGAAGAAGCCACTCTGCCAGGTCCCTTTGAGAGCTGTGGAGCACAGGAAAACATGGAATGGCACAAGGGCAAGCACTGAAGGGTTCCTGAGCACCAACCCACAGCCAAGAGCATCTTCTGCACCTACAGGATGCATTTGGGAGTAGCGCTGCAGAGGCCTTGGGTTGTTCTCACTTACTTGGATGGGGTCTCCCTGCCAGCATCCACCTGGGGTCATAGGGGACTTTGGAAGGGACAAAATCAATTTCTCTTTCAACAGGGTCACTTATGGCAGTGACAGGCACTGGGCTCTGGTTATCCTGTAAGGGAGACCCCAAGGGTGGGTCACCAGCCAGGTATGGGTGACATCCCCCACCTCCACACTGCAGCACCCTCCTACCTTGGGTATGTATGAGAGCCACTGCAGGATGGTGTAGACCCCCTCAAAGTCATCTGGGACAGTGACATGGGAAACACCATTGTTGTGCATGATCTGCACTCCTCCCAGCTGGTTGTTGGACGTGTAAACCTCCCGTCCCAGGACCTAGACAGAGTTCCCAAGGTAAACACACAGGGCTCTGCTGACACATGAGCTGCTCCCTTGCTCTGTTTGTCAGCCCAAACCTCTGCACAGGCAAATCTCCTCTGGGCTGAGGCTGAATTTCCACCTCTGATGTTCCATGGGACAGTGAAGGAGCCCACATAGACAGTGGTGGGAAGGACAGTGCCATGGAGGACATGCAGCCAGAGCTTGGTACCTTGTTGAGGGCCGTGACACCCGTGAGGATGATGTGGGAGTTCTCCAGCTGGATGACGCGCTGGCCCAGCCTCACCAGGTAGGCACCGATCCCGATGGCACGACAGGTCACCTGGGCACACACAAAGGGACACCTGGGGTCACTGGGGCTGCAGCACAGACCCCCAGTGACTTTAAGAGCCAGTAGGAGAGAGGGGAGGAGCAGAGAGGAGAAAGGCCCCAGCTGTACCATGCTGATGGTCACTATTTCATCGTAGGCACAGGAGGACTCCCCAGCAATGGTACCAGCAGCTCTCAGGTTTTCCACCCCAAATCCATTGTCCTTCCCAATGATGTCCAGCAGGACATACCTGCAGGGAAAGTGGAGCCGTGGTGTGGGAAGCACTCACCTTCATGATGTGCCTGGCAGGATGCTGAGGTGGGAGCTGCATTCTGGTGGGGTGTAGGGCAGAGTTTGGGGTGGCTCCATGTGTCTCATGGAATATGGGACTCACCTGGACTCGCCACCTTCTTCCACATGCTCACAGCGCACCGAGTTCATGGTGCTGATCTTTGCATAGTCCTGGGGAGTCAGGTACAGGTACCTGAACCCCTGCAAGGAAAGAGGAGAAGGATGAGTTGTGGATCTCCCCCACTCACATGGGACATGGTCCCTTTCCCAAACTTGTCCCAAGCCATGCTGTGCAGCAGCTCAGGGACCAGAGCTGCACAGAGCAGCCATGCCAGCACTGGCACTTTCACCTCCACCATCTGGGAGAACCCAAAGGAACCACCCCTATGGTGCTGGGTGCAGGTGTGGCCTCACCCCCTGCTCTGATCCCACAGTCTGACATCCCCGTTTAGCTCTGGTCATCCCTCTAAATAGAGCTAAACCCTCTATTTTCTCCTGTGGGCAGGAGGGGAGGTGCCCACACACCTTGTGGGGCTCGGCTGCGTCCACCCAGGCCACCTGGAACATGTGCTTGATCTCATCAGCGAAGCCGATGCGGGCGCCGCTGTTGGCGGCGATGTAGATGCGGGGAATGCCCTCGGCCCGTGCCAGCTCCGAGGCCCTCAGGAACACCAGGTCCTCCTCAGGCCCAAAGGAGCCGATCTTGTGCGTGATGTCATTGCAGATGAGCACAATGTCCCGGCCTTTGGGGTACTCGGGGGTCTTCAGCTTCATTTTGAAAGCAACCATGCCCACCTGGCTCGAAACAGCACAAGGTTACAGGGCAGAATCCTCCTTAGAGTCACAGAATCATTTACAGAATCACAGAATTAACTGGGTCGGAAAAGGCCTTCAAGATCCTTGAGTCTGACTGACTGATCACCATCTTGCCAACTAGACCAGAGCCCTGAGTGCCACATCCAAGAGACACAAGGGTTGAGCTGCAGGTGGCATCAACCAACAGACAAAGTGGTTGAGGAGCATCTCCCAAGCTTTAAACACAGCCAGACTAAGCCACCAGCCATTCCCACCTGCTTCCCCTGCCCAATTCTAAATCATTCCCTGCTACCTCGTTCCCTCCAGGGACTCTGTTCATCTGCACGAGGTGCCCCTGTGAGTCCAGGACCAGCTCAGTGTAAGTCAAGATGTCCTTGGGATACAGGTCTGAGGAGCCCCACAGCTTGAAGAGAGCCTGTGGAGACACAGCACATGGCTTGGAATGGTTTGGCTTAGAAGAGACCTTAAAGACCATCTAGTTTCAGGAATTCCAAGAGATAGGAATTGGTTTAGGAATTCGGCTTCATATAACCAAAAATGTTGGGGCTTGGGCTCTTTTTGTTTTCTCATTTGACAGCTCGAGGAGAGGGATCTTTTCCTCAGGTGGGAATATTCAGGGAGGGTGAGGATGAAGACTCACCTGCCTGATCATCTCTGGGAAGTCGTACACATAGGTGGTGCCCAAGGACTGTGCCTGGAACCGCTTGGCCTGAAGCAGGTCCTTGGTGACATAGGGGGTGTTGATGAGCATCCCATGCTGCGGCCCCTGCTTGTCTCCATATGATTGGAACATGATCTGGAGAGGAGAGCAGAGGGTTGGTTGCCTTCCCTGGATGCCATGGCGACTCTTCTTCTGGAGCACTGCTGAGCCCTGCTTGGTCAAGGTGATTTCCCACCCATTTTTTGCTATTGAGGGGACTGTCACACTGATGTGCTGCCAGTACTAGTGACACCCTAACAGTGACCTTCACCTCCAGTGCTCAAAACTGCCCAGCTCCACACCAACATCATCCCAAGGAACCCAACTGGATGCAGACAGATAGGATGAAACCAATCCAGCTGTGGGAATGCTGTTGGAAGTCTGGGGGCTCTGGGCAGACCAGCACTGCAGGTGTACAAAGAGTTCTGCAGAAACCCCCCCAAAGCTCTGCCAGAGCCAGCAGCACTCGGGCGGCCATGGCTGGGTTCCTGCAGTCACCGCTGGGGTTACTCACACTGCCAGTGGCAGGGTCCCTCACTTCCTTGTAGAGGCTGATGTCCAGGTAATATCCAGACTCGTTGGTGAGGAAAAGGCGGATGGGGATGGCGGTGGCAGTGGGCGTCAGGCGGATGTTGATCTTCACCTCGGCCTGCAGCACCCGCAGCTTCCAGAGGCGGCTGCCGTAGCGCATCACCATGGAGCGCACCGACTCCTCGATCTGCACAGGGCATGGCACACGGGAAGGTTGGTGACTCAGGGACAACACTGAGCACACACAGGGCTGGAGCAGCCCTGTTGTACGTCCACCCCAAACAGCCATTTTGGATTTGCTTTGTGTGAGCCCCTT
The DNA here is from genome assembly GCA_013398615.1 of Brachypodius melanocephalos. Lineage (NCBI taxonomy): Eukaryota > Metazoa > Chordata > Aves > Passeriformes > Pycnonotidae > Brachypodius > Brachypodius melanocephalos. The sequence goes on from VZSR01003800.1 coordinate 4,366,035, forward strand.
GGCTGGGGCTGCTGATATCCACCCTCTCCACTGGGAACAGGGAGGGATGGTGGGGAGTGGCTGCCCATCTCTGCAGTAGTCCAGAGCACAGCGGATGACAGAGGAACTTTTCCAGGACAGAGGAAGCAGAACCCCAAGAAACACACCTTGGACGGGTCCATGATGACGGTGGGCACGAAGTTGAGGAAGATGTGGTTGCAGTCAGTGCGCACCATGGTGTTGTTGAAGGCCACCTCCAACTCATCCATGGCCTCCAGGAGCCTCCGCTCGCCCTCGTTCTGCAGATACTCGAAGGAAGCCTCCTGTGATGGAGCAGCTGGCTCAGCAGGGGCCAGGCCACCCCTGCACCCTCACTGTGCCCCCCGGGGCCCCCGTGCCGCCCTGCCTTGGTGATGAGGTCGGAGTGGCGCACGATGGCGCGGATGAAGAAGCGGTAGTCGGTGGCCTCGGCGCCCGCCTGCACCTTGGCAGCCCCCAGGTAGAGGTGCATCCTGTGGTTGGCACAAGGGATGGCCGTCAGGTCGAAGTTGCGCATGCGGCTCAGCTCCAGCTGGAAGGCGAGCGCCGGCTCCAGGTGGCGGTAGATGCGATCCTCTGCGAACTGCCGGGCACAGCCGTCAGCCAGGGCCAGGCTGGCACCGCGAGGGCACCGCTCTCACTAGATCTTACCTCGTCCCTGGCTCTGAACGTGAAAAACTTGGGGAATTCTCTCTGCGGCAAAAGGGAGAGAGAAGACGACGTGAACAGGCCTGGCCTGCAGAGGATTGTTCTGATTCTCCATTAAAAAGAAAAAAAACTGGCAGACAGTGGAACAAGATGAGCTTTAAGGTCCCTTCCCACCCCAGCCACTTTGTGCTTCTACTCTGTGATTGCTTCTAAAGCTAGCTTAAAGCTATGGAGTGGCTCTGCAGGAACCACGTTACTGGAAACATGAGCAGGATAAAGGATACAGGAGATTAATCACTCAGTGAATTGCTCATTAATTAATTCCCAGCTCCTGAAGCACGGTGGGTCCATCCATCACTCAGTGCTGTGTCTACGAGGTATTTATAGATGTCAGAGGCTCAGTTGCACTCACCTGCTGGGCAATGAGGAACGTGATTCTCCGGAGACCGCGTTCAACGAGGATATTTTTCTACATAGAAACAAAAGATGCCACCAGTCACAAGAGCTTAAACATCTCCACCAAGGGAGCAAACAAAACCTGAACTGCAGCATTTTGGGGTGCACTGCATGGAGAGGAGGCAGTGCCTTGGGGTACAGTGTTCTGGCTTGCAGGGTTTACAAAAAGAGGGTCCAGCCCCAGCGACAGACCTTGGACTGGGCAAAGGCTCTGAAGATGGGCACCAGCTTCTCATCTTCCATGTGGTCAGCTGAACAGAGCGCGACGTTGAGGATGTGGATCGGCTCCTCATGGATGTTCTGGCAACAAAACCCCACAGTCAAGCCTGGCCAGCAGCATCACTGCTGTCCCCAGCACCACCTGGGGGTATCAGCAGCAGCTTCATGCCCACCTTGGTGTCCTCCTCCTCGTAGGTGGTGGCCTGTGCCTCGCTGAGGAGCCCACTGTCCGACGGGGAGTTAGCAAAGCACGAGATCACTTCATCAAATTTCCTGCCCAAACAGCAGGGATGGGGTCACAAGCCAGCACACTGTGTCCATCCCCTGCCTGAAGTGACAGCACCAGGGACCCACTGTGACAGTGTGACAGGGACACAGGTACCAGCACAATGGCCTCACCATCCCACAGCAAACCTACAGTTCGTGAAATTCAGCTCTGAGCTCTGCTGCGTTAATGTGCAGGAGTTTAACCTGTGCCATGTAAGCTTTCCCCATACTTCACACATTCCCAAAAGCCACCTCATGTCCCCACAAGGTAAGTGCTATACAGAGAATACCCAGTCTGCAGCTATGGTGGGAACTGGAGCTGCCTCTAGCACTGCCCAACTGTGGCTCTTCCATCCCATTTTGCTCTCCAACAACCGCAGTGGCACCCAAAATGCACAAACACTGGCCAGGCATGTCCCTGCACCCCCACCTTCTGAAGTCCTCAAATCTGCGGAAGGCCACCATGACTCCCATCCTCTGGCTCGTGGGGCAAAAGCCACTGTCCATGAAGAGCTCGGTGCTGTGCCGGGCCAGGTCAGGGTTGGAGATGCTGATAGGGACAGACATCCTGCCATGGGGAGCAAGTGTCAGCTCTGGGGGAGGCACCACGTGGGACCACACAGCTCCCACAGGGGACCCTGACCCAGAGAGGGCTCATCCTGCTCCACTGCCAACAGGACAGTGCAGTGGTAGCTCCTGCTTTGCACAGAGGGGATGATACAAACCCACAGCTCTGTGAAAAGAACCATGTCCAGGGGAGCAGGACAGGTGTGTGGGAGAGAGCCCTGTACCTGTTGGGGTGGGAGGAGGGCAGCATGAACTGGAACTCCACGAGGCAGGTGCCATCAGAGAGCTGCTGGTGCTGCAGGCTGTGCAGCTCGTAGGCGATGTAGCCCCGCCGCACGTACACCTGTGAGGGGACACAGGAGGTATCACGGTGCCCCTGCCACCCCTGGGCCCCCCATGCCACTCTCAGGCCCCCTCTGTGCCCCCCAGGCCTCACCTCCAGCGCTGCCATGCGCACCACCTGGTTGGTGTGGTAGAAGAACACGGGGAGCACATCAAAGATGGAGGTTTCTGACAGGATCAGTTTCTGCAGGAAGAAAGCAAAATTTAGGGCAAAGATGAAGTGAGACTTCCCTGCTCTCTTTAGAGGGTCGCTCAATTGGAGCTGTGCAGGACTGGTCACTAGAGTGTCATGGAACATCCATCCCACCATGAGCAAAGCACTAGAGCCAGACATGGATCCCCACATCTGTTCTCTGACAAATGGAGCACGGAGCAACAGATGGGAACTGGCAGCACTGGGGTGCAGCCCCTCCTCTGCTCCACACAGCTACTACAGCAAGGTTTTGAGTGATTTTTCACTGTTTTTAAGACTAAACCACTTGCAGCCAGACCCCCTCCCTGAAGCCATCCAAATTCCCTCAGGAAAAACACACAATTCCCAACCTTCAGGTTCTCAGGGCAGTACTCATGTCCGTACATATCGATAGCGGAGATGAAGATGGACTCGACCTGGTTGTGCCGCAGCTCGTAGGAGGGCATGTGAGAGGCAATGAGCACCTGCCAGGGGAGAGAGGAGCTGGGAGCATGGGGGACAGGGATGGGGACAGGGATGGGATGGCACTGCATGATGCTGGCTGACCTGCCGGGCTCTCAGTGCCACTTTGGAGTGCTCGGTCTTGCTGAGCTGTGTCAGCTCATGGAGGATGGTCGTCAGCTCATCTGTCAGCGTGGGGTCACGGCCACACAGCTGGTCCTGCAATGTCACAGCCATCATGGCTCAGCTCAGGCTCCTTGCTGTGTGGGATGGTTTCATCCCAAACCCCAGCCCCACAGGGGATGGCTTCATCCTGCATCCTCAGCCCCACTGCAGCCAAAGGGGACAAGACTCAAGGCACTAAAATGGGCTCTCTTTGACCCAAGCGTAGTCACACAGCACCACAGAGGGGAGATAATTAAAGTGATAACGAGGCAGGAATTGACACTTCAAATGCCTTGGCTCTTCCCTGCCATCAGCCTTTGCTCCTGGAGTCTCAGGAACAGGTTGTACTCACAATTAACATGATCACCAGCTGGTTCTTCTTGACCACCTGGGCATGGGAGAAGATGCTCTCCAGCACGGGAGTCATGTTGGGCTTGCATTTCTCCCTCAGGCTGATGACACACTTGTCGTAGTGAGCTGTGGGGCAGGGTCTGGTGAGCCCTGCAGCTCCCCCAGAGAGCCCTGCAGCTCCCCCAGAGAGCCCCGAGCCCTCACCATGCTGGAACTGTGTCTCCACTTGCAGGTAGCGCCTGAGCAGGTCCAGCACCACTGCCTTCATATAGCCCCGGATGCCGCTGCGGTACCTGGGGAGCAAAGAGCCCACCTTGCTGTGAGGAGGTGGCTGTGGGGGGACAGAGGGATCACAGACAGCACAGGACTCACCTCTGCACCAGCTGCACCAGGCTCTGTGTGTTCATGAAGAAGACCTCCCGCTCAGCCTTCTTCTGCAGCGTGGCTGCGTGGGTATCCAGCACGTTGGCGATCTGTGGGGAGAGGGGACAGGGTCCAGGGTGGCTTAGGGCCACGAGGCTGCCAGCTCCCCCTTTCCTTACTCCTCCCAGAGCCTTTCCCTTGAGGTTCTTTTCCCCCCAAAGTGAAAAACACAAAGTGAGAAATTAATATGAAAAACCCCACACACTTAGAAGAAAATACGTGTATAAAACCAAACACACAGAGATAATATAAACCTCCACATATTTCCCTCACTCATTTCATGTGTTATAAAACCTTGGCTGCACAACTTCAGGCAGGAGCTCCCAACTGGCTGCAGTTAAGAGGATGTGAGCCCCCTCTGGCACTCACCTGCTGGCTGGGGAAGCGGCAGAGCACGGAGGTGATGTTGCTGGCGTACTGCGCCATCACCTTCCGGATGGACTTCTCCACGGCCAGCGGGATTCTTCCCGAAATGCTCGTCATGATCTCCTGCAGCTCCAGCAGGGGCAGGGCAGGGTCCCGCAGGGTCTTCATCAGCTGTGCCACCCATTCCTTCACCTGCAGGAGCACAAGCTGCTGGACTTGCCCTCATGGCAACTGGGTGAAACACCTGGTGCCTGGCACCCACCTTGGTCTTGAAGTAGGGCTCGGGCAGGCAGTAGCCATTCATGACGTTGGTCAGGTTGTCCAGCACGTTGCGGAGAACCTGGTGCTGCTTCTCACCAGTGATGGGGAGGGTCTGCTGGGCTGGGAGCCCCCCTGTGAATGGCTGTGCCTGGAGAGGGCAGAGGGAGGTGGGCTGAACTGTCCTTGTTGACAAGGACAGAGCTCCGAAGAGCTGCAGCTGCCCCAGAGGAACCAGCACAACCCCTGCTTTGGGTTAGATACAGAGGAAGCACCTGACATTAATCAGAGTAGAGCTGCCAGTGTCTCATCACAAAATAACACGGAAAAAGTGGAGTTTAGTGGAGTTTTTAGTGCACGTGAGCCCCTGCACAACGAGGAAGCAGAACAATCCATTTGGAGCAGCACTTGAACCCAAAGACAGGCCAAAGACATGGCATGACCACCGCTGTGATGCCTCATCAGGACAGCTCCTCCATTTTGACCCCTAGGGAGCATTCCCAGGATGCCAACTGGGAGCTGGCAGGAGGGGATGGCAGCCCCCAGGAGACTCACAGGCTTCACTTTGGAGGGATCATCGAGCTGGAGGCGGGCGATGACACAGCCGGCCTCCAGCAGCTCTCCCGGCCGCTTGATGTAGTGCAGCCGCCCCGCCTCCTCCACCGCCAGCGTCATGATGATCTTCATCACCTGGCGAGGAGGGGACACCGTCACCGAGCCAGCAGCACCCGCGGGCTGCACATCCCACGAGCATCACAGCAGCGCTGCGGGGTTCCGCCTTTGCCGAATGTTGCTCCTGCAGCTCTTCTGCAAAGCTCACCTCGATCTCCGCATAAACCTTCCCCTCGTCCACGTGGCCGCCGTCCTCCACCGAGTACTGCAGCAGCTTCCCCGCGCAGGGCGAGCGCAGCACCGTCGGGTCCTTCTCCTTCTCGAAGGTGCACGTTTTGTTGCCGATGGTGATCCGGTACCTGCGGGACAGCGAAAGGTGTCACCGGCCGGCTGCTGGCCATCGGCGAGGGGGGATGGAGGCCTTGGCAGGGGGTACCTGTCGATCTCCTCTTTCATGTAGGTGGTGTAGCTGCAGCCGTCGTAGGACAGCAGCAGCCCGCCGTCGTTGAGCCGGTGCACGTCGATCTCGATGTGGGTGCGGTTCATGATGACCACGTAGGTGGTCAGCGACTGGCGGGCGACCTGCGGGCAGGGACAGCCTCAGTGCAACCCCAAAACACACTGAACAGCGAGGCTGGGGGCTGGGCGGGCACCTCCCCACGCTCAGTGCAACAGCTGCTGCCACAGGATCGGGCTGTGCTGGGAAGGCAGGAGGCACAACCTCAGGCTGCACCGAGGAGCTGTTCGACTCTGCCCAGAGCTAGTTTAACTCCCAGCCCACAACTGGTTTAACACACAGCCCAGAATTCAACTCACAGTCCAGAGCTGATCTAACTCAACTCACAGCCCAGAGTTGGTGTAACACCTGCCACTTTCATTGTGAGTAAGGAGTTTTGCATGAAGTCCAACTACTTTGGTTTAACAGCAAGAAAATGAAGTTCCCCTAATAAACTCAGGGCAACAGGGTGTATGAAAATGTCTGTCAAGTTAAAACAAGGTTATTAAGGTTATGAGGGTATTAACCTCATTTTTATGTTGCCCATTTTTAAAGGACAACCTTGTATTTATTTCACTTTTCTCCCTTGGGACAGAAGCATGTCCCTGACCCCTTGAGAAGCGCTGTGGCTGGTTTGGGGGGAGCACAGGCCTGCCCTCACCTGCAGAATGTACTTCACACCCTCAGAGATGAGCTCCACATCGACAATGTTCAGCAGCGAGGCTGCTGGCAGCACCTGGCCCCTGAAACACAATGGAGGGATCAGGCTCCAGGCATTCCCAGCCTCTCCAAGCGTGTGGGATGTCAGCAGTGCACCCAGTCCTGGTCGGAGGGCACAGTGGTGACCAGAGGGGACAAGTGTCAGCTTTAAGTGACCCACATGAGCACCATGCACAGCCAGATCTGGAGGGAGGCCAGGCACTGGGAAAACAATCAGATAAGGTGCATGGGAGAGCCCTGGGAGTCCTCCAGGGCTGGAGGAATAACCTTGATATTCAACAACAAAGCCACTTCCCCTTGAAAGCAGTTTTCCCAGCCATGGGAAGCCTTTCCTACTGTCCAGACAAAGTGATAGCTGAAGAGCCAGAGCTGTGAGCCACAGCAGATGTGTGCCTGCCTGTCACAGTGCTACTGTCACTGAATTTGCAAAGCAAAAATGGAAGGAAGATGTCCCAGAAGAACAACACTCAGGTCTCCATTGCGGCTGCCCCAGTCCTGGAATTGCTCAAGTCCAGGTTGGATGGGGCTGGGAGCAACCTGGCCTGGTGGAAGGTGCCCCCCACACGACTGAGCCCCCCCTGGGCAGCCCCCACTCCACACCTCTCCAGTGTGTGCAGGAAGTCAGTCATGCACGTCCTGAAAGCAGCATCCGCCACGTTCAGGGCACCACAGACAACTCCCAGCATCGTGTCTGGCTTCTCTGCCTGCGGGGGCAAAAACAACAGGCTTTGGGTCTTACCCCAAGGAAGGGGAGTGGTGACCCCAGGGCAGCACCCTCACCTGCACTTTCTCGGCAATCAGGTGGTCCAGCCAGCCCGTGTGTATCTCGTTGTTCTGGAAGCTCTCTGTCTCCAGCAGCTTGATCAGGTACTCCACCGTGGTCCGGAAATCCCCACGGATAGACAGCTCCTTCAGGGCCACCACCATGTTCCTTTTATGGAGAAAAGCCATTTGTTAATGACTGAGAAGGTCTTAGCACTTGGATCTCAGCAGAGGGGACTGGGGAGCTTCAGGGCCTAGGGCAATGAGCTCCTGAGGTGATGAGCTCCTGAGCCCCCAGCACCTTCAGAGAGTAGAATCACTGCATGGTTTGGGTTGAAAAGGAGCTTAAAAATTCTCTTGTTCCACCCCTTGCCATGGGCAGGGAGATCTTCCACTAGACCAGGTTACTCCAAGCCCCATCCAACCTGACCATGAAACAATCCTGAATAAACTACTGCTCAGTTCCTGGATGGACACTGCTGCTCATGGGCACTAAGCAATGCTCAGCAGATGACTTCCACACATCCTTGAGGATCAGGTGGATGAACTGGGGCTGTAGCACCATCACAGTCCAAAAAATCTGGCTTTGGCAGCCAGGTGCTTAGCACAGCAGCACTGTTCTGGTCCTGTCAAATAAAAACCACTTCTCCCAGCTCACACACCAATTGTGACTCTTCCAAGGACACACGCCCTCCAACTCATCCTGCCACACTCACGAGATGGCCTCCTCCCGGTTCTCTCCCCAAGAGAAGCAGTGTCCAAACTGGGAATCAGCAAATTCGTGCAGCCCGCCGGCTGCTGCCACGCTGAAATACCCCCAGACGTTCTTGCTGCTGCGGAAGTTCAGCTCCTGCACCGTCCCCGAGCTGGGCTTGAAACCCTGAGCCAAAACAGAGCAGAGATGGAGGAACCAGGACTGAGACAAATGCAGCATGACAGGGAAGGGGAACCCCCATGGATTGCACCAATCCCATGAACATTGTCTGGCTGGGGAGGACCATGCCCAGTTCAACCCCACAGGTGGCAGAGTCGCCTTGTCCCCACCCTGACCCCCAGCTCACCTCCTCGGGGTTCTCGCTGGTGATCCTGGCAGCAATGACGTGGCCCCTGGGCACAGGGGGGTTGGAGGGGCTGTGGAAGCAGATGGGGGTGTCCCCCCAGGGACTCTCCCCATACAGCACCCGGATGTCTTTTATCCTGTGCAAGGGGATGCCCATTGCAATCTGCAGGAGAGACAAAGGCCTGAGCTGCCAGGGACACACCGAGAGAGAGTCTGAATGGAGAGTTCCCAGTGGGAAGCCAGAGTTAGAAGGAAAGCTGCCACACTGCTTTCACCTGCATCCCTCCATGCCGGGATATGGGGCAGCTTCCCTTTGCCAGGCTCCAGCCCAGTGCTCCTCCCTAAATGCCCAAACTGCCTCCTCTAACACCCCTGGAGGGACCCGTGTGTGCCTCTAACACCCGTGGTGTGACCCACGTGTGCAGGTACCTGCAGCTGGGCAGCCGGGAGATTCACGTCCGCCACCATCTCCGTGCACGGGTGCTCCACCTGCAGCCGGGGGTTGAGCTCCAGGAAGTGGAAGCTCCCGTCCTCCCCGTACAGATACTCCACGGTGCCTGCACTGACGTACCCAACCATCTGCGCCAGGCGGACAGCACACTGCGGGAGAGGGAAATCCCTGGATCATGGGATCATGGGGTATCCCGGCTTGGAAGGGACCCACAGGATCAGCATCCAACTCCTGCTTGTGCAGAGAACACCCCGAAACCCCACCATGTACCTAAAAGTCCAAACGCTCCCTGGATTCTGGCAGGCTTAGGGCTGTGATCGCTTCCCTTGGGAGGCTGTTCCTGTGCCCGACCACCCTGGACAGGGAGTCCTGCTTAGCTCAGGGGTCCCTCTCTTCCTTAAAACCCCAATAAACCCAGCCCAGTTCCCCACTAAAACCTCGTGCTGCCCCTAGATCAGGCCGCCCACCTTCTCCATCAGCTCGGTGACAGCGGGGCCAGCGATGGTGGCCGGCGCCTCCTCGATGATCTTCTGGTGGCGGCGCTGGATGGAGCAGTCGCGGCTGAAGAGGGAGATGGCACTGCCGTACTCATCTGCCAGGACCTGCACCTCCAGGTGCCGCGCGTGCTGCGCCAGCTGCATCAGGAAAATGGGGGACCCGGGCGCCTCCGCCTGCACCTGCGGCGGGGGAGAGGGTGGTGCTCCGGCATCACCTCCCGAAATTCATCCCAGGATGGGAGGCAGAGTTGCGGGAGGAAGCGGGAGGTGTCCCCGGTGGGAGCAGGACCCTGCCGGGATGGGACGGGAACAGGGATGGGGGTTCCAGGCATCTCTCACCTGCCGGAAGCAGGCACTAAATTCCTCTGCTGCCTCCACTTTTCGGATGCCTTTGCCCCCGCCACCTTCTGCTGCCTTGATCATCAGGGGATAGCCGATCCTCATGGCCACCTGAGAGGGTCAACACTGTAGTGTTTTGGACGGCAGCCCACCACCCTACCCTGACAGCCCACACAACTCCAGGCATCCCAGAGCACAATTATCCCGAGTGACATTCATTCAGAGGGACAAACTGCTGCTGGTACAGCCTCGTGTCACTGTGGTGTGTGCTGGGAGGCCAGAAGAGCCAGGGCAGGCAGGCTCTGAGGAGGAATCATGGTGGGCGAGAGATGAGCAGCTCTACAGGCTCAGCTTTACCTCCAGGCCTTCCTCCACGTCCTTTATGCAGCCCTGTGCATACGTCTCCAGGGGGATGCTGATAGCCTGCTGATGCTTCTGGTCCTCCTCGGACCACTGGGCCACCAGACCTGCAGATATGGCCAGGGCTGTGGTCACCACCAGGATGGTACAGCTGGGGTGGCATGCTGGGTTGTGCAGATTCCATCATTTCCCTCATTTCCATGCACCCATCTCCAAAACCCCCCTGCCCAAATCAGCTGCTGCAATGGGGTCCCCAATATGTGTGGCCAGCTGGGTCAAGGACACCAGTCCTGGTGCTTGTTTTGGGGGGAAGGAGAGACAGGGAGGAGGGAAGGGAGGAGTAGGGAGGGTGTGAGGGCACTCACCACTCCCACTCCATGGCAGCGTGGGGATCTCCAGGGTCTGAGCCACGATGGTGGAGGCAACTTTGTCCCCCAGTGCCCACATGGCATCACTGGGGGGACCTTCAGAGAGAGAGAGAAGGGGCTGAGGGGGTGCCAAAACCACTAGCTCATCCCTCCATCACTGAGCCAGCTTCACCAGCCTTCTGCAAGGATTGGGGATGCAGGAACCACCCCAAACCCGCTGCCCAGCTCAGGACAAAGCTCAACTCTTCTCCAAGGGAGCTCAGGCTGGGAATCCCACAAGGTCTGCTCCCACCCAATGTTCCTCTGTGAGCACTGCATCAGCCTGAACATTACAGGGAAAAACCCACAAAACAGCAAGGTTCCTGGGAATGCCCCAGGAAACCAGCCTGAGGACTGCCACTCCATGGGTTGGGCATGCCAGATGGCACCAAAGGGGCATTCCCAGTGCAGTGTCCCTGGCACTGACTGTGAGTGCACACACCAGCCCAACATCCAGCACAGAGAAGCAGTGGGACCTTACCTAGGAAAGCTATCCCGTTTTTCTGCAGCAGCTCTGGCAGCTTGTGGTTCTCCGAGGCGTGTCCCCAGCCAGCCCACACCGCCTGGCACAAGGAGGAGCAGCAGTGGGAGTGTGTTACCCCTGTGCTGGCATCTCCCACTGTGCCCAGTTCCTCAGCACACAGGGACATCACCCCCTCTTGGGGTGTCCCCTCTGCCCAGCCCTTGGCAAGGAGGTGGGAGACACACAAATGGTCATTACCTGGACTGGGATCCGTTTGGAAATGTCCACGATCAGCTCCACGTTGGCGTAGTTGTTGTTGTTTGTCCCTCCAGGGACAGGCACATAGTGATCTGCCATCTTGATGTACTCTGCAAGAGAGCACGCGGGGTGGTGGGAGCCACATCCCTGAGTGGCACCCTTTCCCAAATCCTCCATCCCAGGGAGGCTGAAGCAGAGAAAAATTATTTACTCCTGGATTTGGCTGCGCAGGAGGAAACTGTGTGACTCCAGGCTGTGCAGAGCCCTCACATGCCAGGCGGGAAAGGCCTGACCTAGCTCAGACTCAAGTAGGGAGCTTCCTTTTTGGGATATTTTCAGGAATTACCTGCGTTGGCCTTGAGGTCCTCGGGGGTGACCATGACCACGAAGCGAATGGCGCGCTCATTGCGGAACATCTCGTAGGCCCAGCGGCGGATGGAGCGCATGCACTTCACAGCGGCGATGCCATTGTTGGCAATGAGCACCTGGGGGGACAGGGACAGGGGGTGGCAGGGTGAAATCTGTCCTTGCTACCCCAAGGGATGGCAGCGCAGGGGTGAGGGATGGGTGTGGAGCAAAGCAGGGGGGATATGTTAATCCGGAGCTTTCTGACAGCTGGTTATATGCCAGCAGAGCATGAGGCTCCTCAGGAACATCTCTGATGTCTGGCACTGGGGATGACCAAGGATGGGACTTTGGCCATTGTCTGTGCAAAGCTGCTGCACGGGGTTCCCTCTCCCAGCCTGTGAGAGCGAGTGAAGCCATGGAATGAACAGCTCTGGGCTGCCATTGCACCAAGCTTGGCAGACACAGGACATTTGGGCAGTGGTCAAAGATGTCCCTGTGAAAAGCAGTGACACCCTACCCAGGCACAGGAAGGGATGTGTGGGGACAGACCTTCTCGATGACACGGTTGCCCCCAAAGCGGGTGACAAACTCGGCTGGGGAGGCAACAGAAAAATCCCGCTGCAGGTCCATCTTCCTGTGGCTTCTCTTCGCCAGCTTCGGCCCCGACATGCTGGGCCTGTGGCGGGATGTGGCAGCTGTCACTGAGTCCAGGGCCACCCCAGAGAACCCAGAGCCACTCCAGTGAGCCCTCCCCCAGCCTCAAACCCCCTGCAAAGTCTGTCCTGCAAATGTCACCAACCACATCTACAATGTGACTCGGGCAGGACATAAGGAAATTCCTTATTTGCGGAAGGACGGAAGAGCAGCAGGGATACTGCTGGTAGCACCACCTCAAACCCAGTGTGGCAAGAGCCACCGTCGGGCTGTGAGTGTCACAACACGTCCCCGCAGCCAAAAGTTTGTTATTTTTAGCCAGAGCAGAGCAGCTGGAGGAGGAGGGCAGCAGCATTTGGCTTCCAGCATTTGGCCTATTTCTTCTGGATGTCAACTGCACTCCGATGGGAGCTGCCCGGTGCAGCCAAGCAGGGAGTCAGCTGCCCCACATCCAAACTAGAGGTTTTGTGGGGACACTCCTGCCCTGGTCCTTGCCACACTCGTGCAGGTGGCATTGCTGTCACACAGCCAAGGACACTGGCTCTCCCCCTACAAAGGGAGCAGGACTAGGGGCATTACCTTGGGGTTCCGAGGAGCACCAGCACGTGTGCGCCCCAGTTTTACCAACAGCAATGCACCTACCACAAACACTCGCCCTTCCTAACCGGGACCTCCCTACCCGACCTCGCTCCGGCCATCGGGGATTGCCATCCGTACCTGATGCCGGCGCTGGGCTCCACAACGGAGCTCATGGTGGGGGCCTCGGGGACGGTCCCCCCCACCCCGGCCAGGCTGCTGCGCCGCCGGCCCACCCTGAAGGCCGTGGCCATCAGCTCATCATCGGAGGAGTTGTCATCGAAGGAGCCCAGCACGAACTTGGCGAGGGTCGGGCGGCGCAGCGCCGCGGGGTTGTACACGGCGAGCTGCTCCTGCTCCACGCTCGCCCGCCTGGCCCGCAGCGGCGGCTGCCGGCCCGGAGGGCTCTGCCGCGGCGGGGGGGGCCCGGCTGTGGGGGCCGGCCCCGCGGGGCTCTCCTCCGGCTCCTTCTTCTGCTCGCACCGAGCGTTGGACATTTTGGCCCAAAGGAGCAGCAGCACAGCGAGCAGGAACAGCGCAGCCGACAGCATTCACGGGACCTGGAGGAGAGAGAGAACCGCGGTAAAGACTGTGCCGCTGAAATCACGGCCCCGTCCCCAGAGCTCCGGCACCGCAGCCCCCGGTGCCGGCCGCCCTCAGCCGGAGCTGTTTTGGCTGCCCGAAGCAGGAGCTCCGTGAGGAGACACGGCCTCGCCTGCCCGGCCCTCACAGCACCCTCAGGATGGCGGCCCCCAGCCCGGCCCTCACACCGCGGGGCTCTGAACGGGACCCTCAAATCGCGGCAAGTGCGGTCGATTATCCCCGTCAAAGCTGGGCACGGGGGTGAGGGAAAAGCGCCACAGCTTCCTCAGCCCCTCGCCCTCCCCTCAGCCCCTCGCCCTCCCCTCAGCCCCTCGCCCTCCCCTCACCATGGCTGCCAGCCCCGTGCCCCGTCCACGCCAGTCCCCGCCGGTCACTCTGGGCTCGCCGGTCACTCCGGTGTCACCGGTCACTCCGTGTGTCCATCTGTCCCCCGTCACTGCCCGGGCCGGAGCCCAGGCGGTGCCAGGGCCGCCCCCAAGGGAAGCACGGGTCCCCCCCCGGGCTGTTCCAGTTGGGTCTCACACGTGACGGTCACGTCAAGCACAAATATTTCCCTGCTAACGCGCCTGGAAAACTTCTGCCGGAGATGAGGGTGGAAAGAGGGAGGGTGACACCCGATCCTTGGGGGACAAAGGTGCCCTGGCCCTGTGCCTGGTCACGGGGACGAGGACAAGGACACGCTCCTGGGTTTGGCTCCCTGGGGGGAACAGGGACTCCCCATTCCACCCCCACTCCCTCCCCCTGTGTTGAAGTACCAGTGCAAGATCATGTAAACAAAGCGATTTTTATTTAAAAACAAAACAAAACAAAACAATGGGGAAAAAAAAAAACCCAAACCCCAAGCAAACATATACAGCAAGGCCACAGACAGTGTAAACGTCACTGGTGATAGTGTTACCTCAGAGAGAACACCAGAGGAAGGGTTACAAGGATATTCTATAAAAACTGGTGTAATTTCCAAGAAAATAAGGGCTCTTCACTTCCATTAAAGGAATTACAAAGTCAAAGAAACCCGGGAGTACGAAGTCAACACCTCTTCCTCCTGGACGTCCTAACAGTTATTACCAACAGCAGGTGGAAACTTTAATTTGCTCCCAAGGTGGCAAAGCACAAAGTTCCCTCTTTTAAGATCTTAAAAAGATCTAAAATAATTTGCAACTATCAGTCCATTTGTTGGGAGATGTCAATGAACAAACCTTCACTGCTGCCATCAGCAAGTACCCCCAGGTCCTTGCTCAGCCCAGCTCACCTTTCATCCAGGTGATTACACACCCAGGAAGAACCTAAAAACTTCTGATTTTCCTGTCTAAATGCCAACAAAAAAATTCAAAAGCATTACCAAGGGTCTTGGCCACAGCTTCCCTGTGGCTGCTGGGAGGACTTATCCCAAAATCTTGAGATCATGGATACACCAAGCAACACCCCTGACCATGTATTTTCTTTACAGCCTTGAGAAGTCATTTTTGTTATAAATCTGTAGCAAAAAGCTAAAACCAAATGCCTTTTCCCCTCCCACGGAATCAGCTCCATTCTCCCTAAACAGGAAAACTGGATTTGCATGGGAAGGAGGCAGCAAGGCACGTACAAAAGCTGAGCAGCTCAATAAGAACTGACATCCCTTCACCAGAATCTGAAAATAAATTCCCATTGCCACAACGACCACAAATTAACACAGAACTCTGGTGTTTGGGGTCTTTTTTTTTTCGCTTCAAACCAGGCTAAGAACTGTTCCAGCAGCAGAGCTGTCCATTAGACACTCCGACACGCTCTTGAAAAATCAACATTTAAAACAAAAATATAACCATCTCTGAAAGTTTGGTCATTTGTTCATTGATCACCACCCGAAGAACAATTCTCGGGTCAGCAGGAGTTTCTCAGAAAGGCCCCAACCCCTGAGCCAGGGGCTGCTCCCAAGCCTCAGCCCCAACTCAGAGTGCTTTCCAATCAATGGGCTTCTTCCCAGATTTCTTAAGGAATTCATTTGTCTTGGAGAAGTGCCGGCAGCCGAAAAACCCTCTGTTGACAGAGAGGGGTGAGGGATGAACTGTCTGCAGGACGTGGTGACGCTTCTGGGAACGGCAGAGGAAAGCACTGGTTAGATTGGCAGGGTTTTGGCTGTTCCCGCTCCAGGGCAGGTGATTTACCCCCATTCCTCCTCCTCCTGCTTCAGGGCAGGTGTGATCCCTCCTTACACCCCCTCCTGCACCAGCCTGAGACCCAAAGAACCAGCCACAAGGAGCAAGACTTCTGTCCCACTAAGCACAGACAATAAATGCCCTGGCATTTCCCAACTGCTGTCATCCCCCCAGATTTCATATTGATTCATGAGCCCTTAACTAGGAAAAACAGCTCTGTCCTTGTGAGACACTGCTGACAACAGGAGCTTACACTTGCTCCACTTTTCTTGCTTAATTCTGGCAAAGGCTAAGCTGGATCAGAAGGGTGGTTCGATTTGATAGAGCTCAGGCAGGGAAAAATTCCCAATTCCGTAAGGGAGGTGCCCTCTAGTGTCCACCAAACTGAGGGAAAAACCGGGGAGAGGGAAGGGCTGAGGAAAAGGAGAGGTGTACCCTGTCGATGGAGCTGCCTTTCCTCTGGGCATAGGCTCCCCAGAGCATGAAGACAACCCCGTGCAGGTTCTTGTTGAGCCAGGACACCACGACATCCGTGAACTGCTCCCAGCCCCTCTCCTTGTGGGACGTGGCCTGGTGAGCCCGAACCGTGAGCACTGCATTGAGCAGGAGCACTCCTGGCAAACAAAGCACATCCAGAGGGTGAAACAAGGGTTAATCCATCCCTGCACTGCCCAAGGCCAGGCTGGATGGAGCTCTGAGCAACCTGGGCCTAGTAGAACGTGTCCCCTGGATGAGCTTTAAGCTCCTCTTCAATTCAAATCATTCTGAGATTCTAACTGCTTTTTTCTGTTGCTGAAGCAAATTTTCATTTTAAGGCGCTCAGAGGTGATTTTTCTCTCCTACAGGTGGCTCATTTCCAACCACAGGGCTGTTTTTTAGATAAGATTCTTTTCTGCTCCATAGAAGTGTCCACACTCAGTGTCTCTGAGCTCACCTTGCTTGGCCCAGCCCGTCAGGTCCCCATGGCCAGGGTGGGTGAAGCCCTCAATGTCCTCGGAGAGCTCCTTGTAAATATTTTCCAAGCTGCAAAGCAAACCAGCAGAAGATTTGCAATACGACAACAGCAAGCAGCACCACTTATTGCTCTAAGCAGGCAAGAAGAGCATTGATTTTAATCTTATTATTTAAGATAACAGAGCCATTTGCAGAGTCAGGGCAGCAACGACTCTGTGTGTCTGCCTGGAAGCTTTAATGAGATTGGAAATAAAAATTTACAGGCAGAATATCACCAAAACTACACAGAATTATCCTTCCAAGTGATACACAACTCGAACCATAAGTAGTTGCAAACCACATCAATTTTCTGGCTCTCAGTCCTGAACTGCAAATAATTAAGGAACAAAAGGGATTTTGCACATCTTCATACCTGGGGGGAGGTGGAACAGGCTTCTGGACACTGAAGCAGAGCCCATGAGCTTGCTTAGGTCCATGGTACGGATCTTGTCCCAAAATGACAACCTTTACCTGAAAGCAGACCTTGGTTAGCACTGAACTGTAAACAGTATTATTCCCCAGAGAGTGGGAGAAAAAGAAGGCTTATAAATGAGCTTTATCCTAAAATAGATACAAAAAAGTGCCACAAACCAACCCCTCAAAGAAACTGAAGTTAAATCCCAGATATTTCATTGCTAAAGAGCACAGAGACCACCTAACACTAAGGATTAACATCCCTACAGCTTTGCTGCCAAAATAATCAATATAAATTATATAATTTGAGAGCAGAAGACCAACATTCTCACAGTCAGGAAAAACCACCTTGTTATTTTCCAAGTAGGTTTCATTCAATTTCAGCTTTATGCCACACTTGCTGTGATATTTTTGACAGGTTTCATTGGAAATTACATTACCTTATTCTGGTTTCTTTCCCTTTCATTACAGTCCTTTATTGATCAATTAAATGAACAAGAGATGTTCAAGATCAAAAAGCTATGAATTAGGTTAAGCTGGTAGCACCCGAAAAAAGATCAAAAGGATCAGAGGAAATTCTGTGGCTTGTGAGGGTCATAA
Organism: Brachypodius melanocephalos; assembly: GCA_013398615.1. Lineage (NCBI taxonomy): Eukaryota > Metazoa > Chordata > Aves > Passeriformes > Pycnonotidae > Brachypodius > Brachypodius melanocephalos. The sequence goes on from VZSR01003800.1 coordinate 4,383,497, forward strand.
AACAATAAAATCACAGTTTGCTATCAGACATGAAAGGGAAGGCTGGATTTATGAGTTAGCCGAGCCAAACAACAACATCCACATCCCACGGGATGCAAGTTTATGGGACCAAACACTAAGGGAACGTGTCTGTGCACCCACCCTGCACCTTCACGGTTTTAAACTCCCCGGAGCAGCTGAGAGACCCCCACCGCGGCTCTACTCACATCCCAGATGTCGCACATCTGCGTCCAGGTGAAGACCTGCTCGGGGGGCGGATACACCGTGTAGCGCTTCCTCTCCTCGGCCACGAACGCCATCAGCTGCGGGGACAGCGGGGGCTCAGCGGGGGCTGCGGGGCCGCAGCGGCCGCTCGGGGCGGGGGAAAGATCGGGGAACGCTGCTCACGTCTATGAAGTAGGGCTTGGAGAACTCCCCGGCCAGCTGCCGCCGCCAGCTCTCGCCGAAGCCCGGGGGCACGTTCCGCTGCGCCAGCAGCTCCCGCGCCGCCTCCTTGTTCTTGCGGATGCGCTCCTGCTGCTCCGCGCTCAGCGCCTGTCTCCCCTCATCGCCGGCTCCCTTGGCCTTCTTGGCGGCGCTCACCTGCAAGCAGCGGGCAGAGGGGTGGCTGCGGAGGATGCGGGAGCGCAACCCGAGGCGGGGGAGCAGCGCGGCCACGGCGGGACGAGCCACGGCAGAAAACGGTCCGGCCATGGCGGAACGGGCTCGGGCCCCACCCAAGGGGCGGCCCCGGCGCACGCGGCCGTTCCGCGGCAAAACACAAAGCGCGCCCCCATTGGTCGCCGCGGCGCGCGGGTCCCGCCCACAGGCGCGGGCACAAACGCCCACTCGCTATTGGTCAGCGGGAAAAACTCTGCTTCTCCCCATTGGTTCGCCGAGGCTGGCAGGGAGGATTCCACCTAGCAACAGTGACATAACGGAGGGTCTCAGCGCCCATTGGGCGGCAGTGAAGCGTGGCAGCTTGATTGGCAGCTCAGCCACGCGTGGAGACGCGCGGGAGTTTGGAAACCGTGCTCCCCCCCCCCCCCCCCCCCCCCCCCCCCCCCCCCCCACCAAATCCCCTCAGAAAAGGCCGCCAGTGCCCCCAGGCTCCCTCCCGCACACACAGAGCCAGACACGCAAGTGCCGCCAGCAGACCCTCCCCTCCTCGCTCCTCTCCTCCAGAGCCGCGGGCTCTCTCAGCCCCCCGATCGCTACCTCAGAATCGCCGCCCGGCTCCGGGGAGCGGCTGCGCTTCTTGGCCGGCGCGGGGCTGAAGAAGGAGTGCAGCGTCCTCTGCCCGATCATGGCTGCGGCGGAGCGGGGCAGGCAGCGAGGGAGGCCGGGGCTGAGTGAGGGGCGGCAGTGGCGCGGAACCGGCGAGGGGCGGGACTCGAATTTGGCGCCAAAACCGCGCGCGCGCGCTGCGAGGCGTGGCCAGCTGGGGAGGGGGCGGGGCTTCGTGCGCCGCCATCCCTGGCGCGCCCTCCCGTTTCCCGCGGGATTGCGTCTCCCGCCCCCCCTCCGCCCCTCCCTCGGGCATCGCTCCCGGTCCCGGGTGCTCCCATGGACGGGTTCGTGGTTAAACTGCCCCGCGGGCAGGCGGGAGATGGCGGCGGCGGGAAGAGGCCGCGGCTGGAGGAGCCCGGCCCGGGGCGGCCGCCGCCGCGGGAGATCCGCGCCGAGGGGCTCAACTGTGATTACCGCATCCTCTTCGGCAAGGCCGAGGCGGACGAGATCTTCCAAGAGCTGGAGAAGGAGGTGGAATATTTCGAAGGTATATTCCTGCCCTCTGAGGGTGCCGGAGCACGGGCTGTTCAGGGAGGCTCCGGAGGCCTTCCAAAGGGCCTGGACAGTGCTCTTGGAGACCCTGCTTGGGCAGGAGGGTGGTCTGGATGACCCCCAATTGGTCCCTTCCAACCTCAACCCTTCTGTGTCCGGCTCTGTTCCCCTCCACATCCCCCTTACCGTTTCCTAGTGAAGCATTTCCCTGCCCAGCCCACCCGGGTGAGTCCCACAGCAATTCCCAGGGCCTGGGCATGGCTGGCAGGCACTGGGAGATTTCTGCAGCCTCCTGGTGTTTGCACAGCGTGGCCCAGAGAAGCCAAGAACACAGGTCTGACCCCGCAGGGTCAGTTTTGCTGAGCTGGAAGTGTTTGTCAAGGGATAATCATGGAGTGGTGACTGGAATTTGTTGGAGATGCAGTGGATGAGAGAGGTGATGGGGGTGCTGGAAGGGGAGAACAAGAGTGTCGCACTTTGCTGGGATACAAACCCTGGGAACAGGGAATGACAGCTTTTGGGTTGACATGAGCACCCTCATTCCCGTTTGGAGACTCCCAGAAGCTGCAGATCCAGGAGAATATTGGGCTATGCAGACACAATACAGACCCAGGTTTGATCCTTCCCATGTCGTTTAAACAGATGACTTGACAAAACTACAGGTGTTTGGCACGTGGCACAAGATTCCCAGGAAGCAGGTCACCTACGGAGACCCTGGCTTGTCCTACACTTACTCAGGGGTCACATTCCACCCTAAGCCGTGGATCCCGGTGCTGACCCGGATCCGGGAGCGCGTCACCTCGGAAACAGGGCACACCTTTAACTTCGTCCTTATCAACAGGTAACAGCCCCTTTCCAGCTGCACCAAGCAGCTTTTTCTTCAAAGGAAACAAAAAAACCCAAACAAAACCCAAACCAAACAAACAAAAAAACCCTTGTGCATTTGAATTGTTTGATTTAATCGAGAAATAATGATTATATTACTGGCAAGTAATTGATGGTAGCAATTTTAATTATTATTTTAATCGTACCTGGTAATTAACAGGTACAAAGATGGCCTGGATCACATCGGGGAGCACCGGGATGACGAGAAGGAGCTGGTTCCCCGCAGCCCCATCGCCTCCGTGTCCTTCGGAGCCTGCCGGGATTTCGTGTTCCGGCACCGGGATCACCGGGGCAAGGGAGGGGTGCCAGGCAAGGGCAGGATCACCCTGCAGCTGGCCCACGGCAGCCTGCTCCTCATGAAGCACCCCACCAACGTGCACTGGTACCACAGCCTGCCCACACGCAGGAGGGTGCTGGCCCCCAGGGTCAACCTCACCTTCAGGAAAATCCTGCCCGGGGCCAAGCAGGGAAATGTTCGGCCATCGGGGGCTTTGGGATCTGAAAAGTGAAGTTTTAGTTCCTGCTGGAACTGTGTGGATTCCCCTGTGGTGATCCAAAGGGACTGGAGGAGCAAATGGACACGAGTGCTTTGGTAATTTTGCTGCTAAAGCCTTTGGCCACTGGTCTCAGTGGCAAGGTTTATTTTTCCTCTGGGGAATGTTGCTCTGGTCCTGCTGATCCCTGTTTTTGCTGATTGCTACCCTTGTTTTGCTGGGGAAGAAGTTTGTTCTCAGCTGATCTTTATCTAAGCAGTGCTCCAAGAAGATGAAAATGCTGCATAGCCTGGAGGCAGCAGTTTATAAACACTGTGAGCCACAAGCTGTCATCGTTTAAGGCTTATACTCTACAGGTGACACTTTGAGCTCTGCTTTGCTTGGGGTTTTTTAATTAAAATAAAGCAAAAATGAGCCTGACATGGAGAAGGGGAGTGCAGAGGTGTGAGAACAGGGAGTGCAGTGTGGCTGGATGAGTGTTTGAGTCACTGTGACTCCTGTCTGCTCCTGGGAGAAGAACAAGATTTTTCCTCCCTCAGGTCCTTTGTACAAAAACCAGGCAGCAAAAAATCCTCTTGTGGGGAAGAGCTGGGTTGTTCCATTTCCAGTGGAAGGCTGTCCCTCTGAGAGTGTGTCTTCCTAAATAATTATCCCTAGGGAACCCATCCTGACTCCCTGAAAGCCATCACCTCTCACATCCACAGGGAATCCTGCTGAAAATGAGGGAATTCTGAGGCATCAAAGAATGGTAAGTTCTGGGTGAGAATGGGAACCAAATCCTGTGTAACCTGGCTACAGCCACTGCAATTAGTGCTGGGCTCTGGCCTTCAGTGGTGGGTCCATTATTCCTATGGAATTAAGCCTGTGCAGACCTGGGAGTTGGTACTTCCCACCCTCTGCCACTCTGAGATGTTCTGTGAAGCCTGAAGAGCTCCTGCAGAAAATCCTTTCAAGGGCTTGTGAAGTGTTGTTTCAACCCCTTTGGCTCCCAGCTTGGTGTTTGTTTCAAGACATCCCCACACTGATTTTTTTCTACCAAGTTTGTTCTTTTATTGCTACTGTACAGTTACAAAAATACCCTGAAGTGGGAAAAAAAAAAAAAGAAAAAAAAGCAACTTCCAACAGCAGTGCAGTCCAGTCCAGTGGACTGGAACAAACAAACATTTTTAAATTAACACACAAAATAAAACAAGAATAATCCAAACACAGAGATGTCATCTTGGAGCTCTTAATCCTTTACAATTTATTAACATCTTGTCCACCATGGCAGCTTGGGAGGGACATTTGAGCCTTGTGGCTGCACAGAGCCCTCCTCGAGGGGAGGTTTGGCTGGAAAACAAAGCTCTGTGACCTCTGGAAAGACAGATCCCAGTGACCTCCAAGGGGAAGGCTTGGCTGGCAAACACAGAGCCCTGGGATCTCCAAAGGGGAGGGATGATCCCAAACACCTGCACAAATTCCAGTGATCTCCACAGGTGTGGTTGGCTGGAAAACAGATCCCAGTGTCCTCCAAAAGGGGAGGATGAGTTCCCAAAGCCATGCACAGATCTGGTGCTCACAGGGGCCTGGGAGGATCTGGCACAACTCAGGGTGCTGGGATTTGCTCCCTTCTTCACCTGAGGGTTAAAGCCAAGCTCATCCATTCCTTCCCACCAGGAAAAGCCAGAAAAAAGGCTCAACCCTCCCCTTGATAGCCCTTGAGGGAGATCCAGAGTGAATCCAAACCCCAGGGAAACAGCTCTTGGCAAAAGAAAATCTGCTGGCTGTGCAGGAAGAGGTGACTTTGTCCCTGTCCCAGCTGCCAGATTTCACATTTCAGTCCATAGTGTGCGTGTCCCCTGCCCCCCCTCCAGCACAACTAAGCCAAGGTGCTGCTCAGCTGAACTCCCAAATCCAGGAAAAACCCCCAGGCAGAGCACTGAGCAGGGATAATGCAGCACAGCCACTGCTGGCACTGGAAATGGTTTCAGTTCTGAGGTGTAGATCTGCTGGAGGGAGGTGTTGGGGTGATGGTTTTAGATGGCTCCCAGTAGGGAGGGCTGGCTCCTCCTCCAGCTCTGTCAGCTCTCCCTTCAATGGCCAGGGCAAAATTTTGGCATTTTGCACCCTTCAAGGTATTTTTTTTGTTTGTTTTCTTGGTTTTCTATAACTTAAAACAAGTTAAAACTAAGCTACTGCTTGTACAGCACAGCCAGGAACCAGGTCCCAGCCCAGCAGTGGATTTATCAATATTTATGTCCTATGAGCATGACCTGGGCCAGGAATTGTGCTCCAGACTCTGGAATGATGAGTTATGTAAATAATTTTGCATATCCATCCATTTTACCACTCCTGCTTTGGCTGGTTTAGAGCCTCTCCTGAGGAAGTGCGAACACCCCCCGAGCTTTGGGCAGCACTATGAATTCATGAGGTACAAAGTTGCCCTAAAAAAACCTATTGAAGACAAGCTGTTACTTGAAAACTTCACACTGAAAAAAAAGCTTGTCTGATGAGGGATTTTTTTCTCCTTCAAGCTTACAAGGACAGAAGAGAGCTAAAAACAACCTACATATTTTATTCCTGGTCATTTAAAAGCAGGTTTTTAAAGGAGAATTTTTGCTGCTTCTCCCTCTGTGCTTTGGGATTTTTTTTTTTTTGCACATCAAACAATCGAGAGCAGCAGAATTCCCCTTATTTCTATTTACAGGGCAGCTTGGAGCTGATACAGGATTCCCAGATTTCTTCATGAGACCAGTAAGTGCCCATCAATCTTGGCCCTGTTGTTTATATTCCATTTAACAAGGCCAGGGGCTGCTCTACAGCTCAGCTGCAAGCCAGGAGCGTGGATCCCAACGCTGGGAATAGCAGAGTCCAGCAATAAAATGGGAAGGGCAAGTCTAGAACAGTTACAGCAGCTTGGAAATCACAGCATTAAAAGTTGTAGTTGATGCTACGAAACAACTGGATTCAGCAGTGCTGAAGGAAATGACAACACTGAGCACTAGCAAACACCTCCATGTGCTGATTCCAGCTGTATTCCAAAGGTATGGAGCAATAAATTAAGGTTTCAGCTCTTAATAGATACAAAATTATCTCCTGGATAAAGCAATTTAAATCAGGAGAAGGACTTTTTATAAAGAAGTAAAGTAGGAGGAAAATCGTGTGAACAGGGAAATCTTTTGGATCGGGGCCGTTTGTGGGGATGCCTTTACTTGATGGGTGAGGAGCAATGTGATTCCATGAGTTCATCCCGTGGTTGTGAGGCATTCCCAGGACACAGTGGGCTTGCAGGGGGCTGGGCCAGTGGCAATGCAGCTGTTGAGGGAAGCTCAAGGCACTTGGTGTCTTAAATCATTGCCTTTGCCAACAGCAGCTTCCCATCGCCCCCTCGCAGGGCTCCCCACTGGGAAACATTGGGAATAGAGCCCTGGGATAGAATCCCTGCCTGACAGACAAAGGCCTCTCTCAACACACTGGGGCTGGGAATCGGAACAGCTCCAGGAATTTTGGTACATAACACAATTCCCAGCCATTGCCACAGGGACGGGAATCTGGAGGTGCATAATGGAGAGGTGCCAGGGGAGGGATTGGGTTGGGGAGGGGCTCTTCAACAGCAGCTGGACATCAACCCTTTCCAGAGCTCCCCCTTGGGCAGTGAAATGTGTGGGATAAAAGCATCTCCCTGGGAAAAGCGCCGTGTCAGGACATGGAACAGAGCCTTGGGACGAGGCAGGAAAACTCTTCTCAACACACACCCAGGGCTGCATGGAGCTGGAACAGCAGGATTGGGGTACAAACCACAATTCCCAGAGGGGAGCCTGGAGAGGGAGGAGGCTTTGCATAACGGAGAGGCGCTCCTGGCTTTGAGGGGGCTCGGGATGCTCCGATGGGGCTCGGGATGATCCGAGGGCTCTCAGGATGATCCCGGTGCTCCTGGCTCAGGGCTGGGCTGGGCTCTGGGGCTGGGCCCGGCCGTGCACTCTCTCGTAGAACAGCAGGTAGGCACTGGCAGCCAGCACCTCGTGCAGGGTGGCCCTGCGCACGGATTCATCCGAGATCCAGAGCCATTGGCTGCCGCGGGCGCCCGGCGCGCGCCGGAAGGTGACGAAGTGTCCCGAGTGCATGTCCCCATGGTGCACCACCACGGCCATCAGGCGGTACAGGTACAGAGGGGCCCTGTGGGGACACACAGACACACCAGAGCAGCCACAGTTCCTGCCTGCAGCAAGGGTGTGGCTCCCTGAGGGGAACTGCGGCTGGAAGGTGTCCCTGCCCATGGCAAGATCTCCAAGTTGCCTTCCAAGCCAAACCATTCCGTGATCCAAACTGCTTTTTCCTGCTGTTCCATCCCTGGAGGTACTCCAGGCCAGGGTGGATGGGGTTTGGAGTGATCTGGGATAGTGGAAGGTGTCCCTGCCCACGGGAAGGGGACTGCTGGATGGTCCCTAAGTTCTCTACCAACCCAAACCATTCTGGAGTTCTATGGAAAAGGATTATCAGCAGAAGCCCCAAGGGTGATTTACCAAGTGGAATCATGGCAGGTGCAGCTTGAAATCAAAAATACCTGAGGAAAAAAAAAATCTCTGGATTTCTTACAACCATTTGAAAATGAAGGAAAAGAAGGGCTGAAGGAAACCAGCAGCAATGAGATTATGGCTGCTCAGGAGGATTTGCTGCACCACGAACCAGAGGAAGGAGATTTTGAGTTTTGCTTGTTACTTGCCCTACACCCTTTCCCAGGACTAAAAATCACCCATGAGAGAAGCACAGGAGCTGGGACACTCTGTGACTGGGCAGGCTCAGGACAAGGACAGAAGAAAGGAAGACAATTTGAAGGACAGAAATGAAGAGAGAGGGTACAAATCTCTAACTTACCTGCACTCAGGTAATGAAGCAAGTGGGAAAGTTCCTGGGGACATTAAAAATGAGGGAGAGGAGGAAGAGGAGGCACCATTCATGAAGAGAGGTTTGGTACCAGCTGGTGGTTCTGCATCTGCCAGAGGAAGGAGAAATTAGGGATTTAACTTTAATGCTGTTGCTGAGAACAGCACCCCTGCTCCTGTAGTGCCCTTCCTCATGGGATACGAAGGTATTTTACTGATTTTATATCCAAAGGTAATGGATATTTTATTTAAATTTGTTTTATGTGACAAATATGGAAATGCCCATGTGTCCAAAATCCCAACTCAAGGAATATTGAGCTGCCTAAGGACAGACCTCCTACAGCTGGATTTTCCAACTGTCTTTGAAGAATTCACCATTCCCAGCATTCCTTCTCTGCTTGTCCTGAAGCCTTGGAAGAGATCCCTAACAAGAAAAACGCTGGGACATCCCAAGTTCAACAAATCTTTGGACATAAAATATGTGAATTCTGTGCTGTGTTTTACAATTTATTTTTTAAAATATATATTTAGTAGGCTCAAAATGAAATTATCCAAACTGAACTGTAAATTTGGGAATGGCAAAGGGATTTCTGTCCTCTTTGCAGACCCCCACATCAAGATACTGCTCATGCCTTGATCCTGCAGAGAACGTTCGATCCCTGAAATGCAGAAAGAGCTGAACTGTTTTATGGGCAAAGGAGGTACCTGAAGGTTTCCCTGCTCTCCCATCCTTTATTCCAGGAGTTGTCTCCTCAGAGCTTTTCTGGCTGAGCTGCTCCTGCCTGGATTTGGGACCAGGAACTCGGTATTTGTAGATGTCCATGACCAGGAACTCATTGAACTGGACGTGTTCGTGTCTCTTCAGGGGAGTGCCTTGGTTTGACCAGCTCAGCCTTTGCAGGTGGATGCACAAACACTGGGGCAGCTTCAGGAAGGAGTTCAGGAAAGGAGGATCCACATTTTTCATGGAAAGAAACAGGTGGTAAGTCCAAGGAATAAGGAAATGCATTTCTCTTATCTCTGTGTAAGCTCAGTGGCAACAATGTCCCTAAAACGTGACAATAATTCTTGTGAGATTCCTGGTATTTCCTAATCCCCAATAATTAATGGCTTTGCACAGTGGAAAACCAAAAATATTAAGTGTTATAAAAGAGCTGAAATTCAAAATCATTGCTGTACCAAGAAGATCATTATTATTATTACTATTATTATTATTGGCACCTGAGGCTCCTAATTACACATCAGGGCCCTGCTGGCCTTTGCATGACAGGATTACAGAGCAAAAAAAAAAAAAAAGAGTTTTCTCACAGAAATCACACCTGATGTTTACTCAGCAGCTGTATTCAGAATATTTCAATTTCTCTGAAATGTGGGATTGCTAAAGATGCTACAAACCCTGTAAATATGAATCCATTTGCTCACTGAAGAATTAATGTAAAATCTAAGAAACGACACCGAGCCAAACTCACATTTAAGTGTTTTGCTAAACAGCAGAAGAACATTCACATCCTTTAAGTGTTTAATGTTTGATGTTTCGCTCAGTTGAAGCCTCAATGCCCATAAACATTTGCCAGGTGAGTTTACTTTGGAAAGTAAAACATTTGTGGTCTAATAGCAAGAAATGGACACAATCAGCTCAAAGAGAGAAGTCACTGTGGGACAGGATTTAGGAGATTTGGAGGGGTTTTTTTGCCTCACCTTTCCTAATTTTAATTGCTTAACAAACGTTGTTTTCTGGTTTTCTATGCTCTGTCCGTTCAGAATTCCTTCTGCCTGGATCTGGAATGAAAAGGGGGAAAAAAAGTGAAGGCACCTGCAGACAGGAGCAATTAACTGTCTGTTTTATGCTCAGTGCATTAATCACACCAAGGAATACTCTTCAGAATTCCTAAAGGATCCAAATTCCAAACCAAATTCAAGCAGAAATGAGCATTTAAGAGAACTCCATTCACTCAGAACTGCCTCTTCTGTTGATTTTTAAACAATACCAGAGAAAAAAAAAAAGATCCCTGAATAAAATATTTGTAGATTTTGTAACAGCAATAGTAAGTAAAGCCTCAAATATTCTGTGAGGTAAGAACTCCTTGCTAAATATCTGAAATCCCAGAGGCTTTCCACAAGTCCTGAAGAAAAAGGAGGTGGAAAGTGAAGCCAGGACTGCGTCAGCAGGCTCAAAACTGAGCAGGAATTAAAGTGACAGGAATTAAAGTGACAGGAATCAAAGGGGACCTTACTTTGGTGCAGTTGTCACACACAACATCCTTCACAGACTCTGAGGAGATGAAGTGATGGAGGCAATGGTCCAGTGTCATGGGACGACCCTGAGTGCCAAGAAAAGCCAGAATTATTTGCAGGAATTTTTAGGGTGCATTCCACTGGGTTTGGGAAAAGGATTTTTAATAACATTTCCATAGAAAAGCAACAAAACTGCAGATTTATTTCGTGAAAGAACTGACTAAATGGCTTTGGGTGATCATGTAACTGTGGGGATTTTCCTTTAGCCTGGATTAAACATGGAAAGCTTTGCAGCCTTTTGATAACAACAGCAGTGATTCCCTGTGTGAGCCCTTCAGTGGGGTTTTAAACCACACATTCCTGTCCTGTTCCTATTTATCTCTCATTCCAGCACTTCAGGGATCACTTTGTGCTCTCTGGCCCCCTCCATAGGAGAAACACAGCTTTTAAAGGAATTTAGGCTTCCTTCCTGCCCTTCCTCATATCCTGCCTTGCCAAGGATTGGATAAAACAAAACACAAAGAGCAGAAGATGAGTCCAAATCCCAACCCTGGCTATCCAGGAGGGCACTCTGCAAGTTGGAATCACAACTTCCATGAGTAGCAGTGAGAAGAAATCACTACCAGACATGAAATAACAAACTCTTACAGTCCAAAAATATCCTGCAGATGTTGCCCCAAAAATCCACAACGTTTTTTCATTTGAAGTTTGTCAGAGGGAGAAAGAAATGGAAACAATTCCTCGTTGAAATCACCCGCTGGAAAAGGCTGGATGGGGTAGGGTGTGAGCTGCCAGGGGAATCCCAGCTGAAGGTGACCTCCCCAGGACGGGAAGCAGCCCTTGGGAGATGATCTGGGCTCTTCAGATTCCACAGAAAAGACCAAATCCTCCACCAGGAGGAACAGAAAGCTCTGGTGGCATCACCAAGTTCTGCTTGTTGGACTCATCGGAACCTCACGGCACCCACTGGGGAGAAAGTCCTGCAGCAGCACAGGATTGTAAAAGGGCAGGAAGACCAAGTCCTAAAGGAGCTCTGAATGTCCTGTGCAGCTGGGAAAGGCCCCGGAAGGGGAGGATGGATCAGGGAGCAGTGGGATACGTACCCACACAGCCGCTGGAATGCTCAGGGAGAGGCTGTCGAAGGTGTCGAACCTCACAGGGCTCTGCAACAGAAAATTCCAGAGCCAGGATTGATCTCAGTGATGCCTCAAGTTTTAGCTCTCATATTTCCCATTAGTGTATAACTCTGAACTTCATACAGAGTGTTAGCAAGTTCTCCTCACAGTTTAGTCAGACAAAACATTCCTTTTCCAGCCCCAGAACCAAGGACACCGCTGCAGCTTCAGACCCAAAAAGCGCAAACAAAAATAAATTGAGGAGAACAATCTGGGAGGATGGGACTTCATTACCCATTCATTAATTGGGGACAATTAACCCCAATATATAAATGGACCAAAAAATACGTAAATGGACCAAAAAAAAAAAAAATAAAGTGTGAAAACTCATGACCCTCAGGTGTAGCCTTGGCCAGGCTCTTGTACTGCCCAGGACCTTTTTTAATGAACACCCACTTTATTCCTTCAACATTGTTTAGCCTCTGTCCTAGGTAACCTCTCAAGGCATCATCAGCCCCCAAAAAATCCAACCCAACTCTCCCAAGATGAGCCTGTGCCCTGTGTTGGCCATCATTCCCCCTCAGCTTCCCAACTGTGCCACCAGGAATGTCCTGCTCGGCCTCCTCCTGCTCTCTCCAATTTGTTTGCAAGGTTTTGGGAAATAAAATACAAATGTTCTCTTGGTTTGGGCTATAAATGAGGTTTGCTTTCTGTATTTTTTTACCTTTATCCAGGTTATCTTGGGATAACTGGACTTTAAAGTGCCTTTGCACAATGTGCTGAATGAGCAGCGAGTCCTGAACTCACCTATGTGAGTGGATTTTCAGGTAATATTGTTAATTAATTAATTGTTCATTCAAGAATAGAATAAAACATCCATTATGCTGTTGGATGAGGCAGCAGTTACCCCCACAAGGTGCATCACCTGAATTTTTTTTAGTCTATTCAGGGATAAATCCTTGCTCATCCCCAAGGGATGATGAATGCTGCACTCTGAGTGTTGGATATCCCTTCTCACGTGACACAGATATTAATAACAATATAAAATATTCTCTATTTCCACACCTGGTGCTCACAGTGTTTGCAGACCATGTTGCTGGTCAGCCTTCCATGGAAAGGGTGCTGAGATTTCCAGTGGTTGGACACAGGGGGAAGAGATCCTGCAACACAAAACTTATCCATGGATTTTCCATCCATCCACTTTCATCACTCCAATCCCACGCTTTTACCCCACAGTAACAAAATTAATGCCTCCAAAGCACATTTTTTGTCCCAGTGATTAATAATTAATGGAGATTTAGTTATATTTTTTTTTGATTTCTATTTCAGTTCAGTACAAAGATCAATTCATTTTAATTAATTAATTCCCTTAATAAACAAAACTACCCTACGAATCTTCAGAATATCCAGAAGGGATAAAATCCTACCTCTTGTCCTGCAGCTTATTTGCTTTTGGGTTATTTCTGGTTGCTATAGAGGGAGATAAAAACATTTCATTAACCCTACCTCAGCAACATAAAAAAGATTAAGCAATTTAATACATGAAGTATTAAATGTGTCCCTATTTCATCCCTAATTGGCTTTTCTGGTATTAGAATAATTGTGGGAAACTCTTTATATTTGAAGAACAAAAAAACTGGTACAAAACAAATTTATAATTGACAACTGCTCAGAAAAGGAGTCATTAATCTGCAGAACACTCTGCCTCAGAACACTAAAATAGGAGATTTTGCCTCTTTTTTTGGTCTATATTTTAGGCAAAACCAGCTATTTTCCATCTGCATCGAGTTTATCAGCAAGCTGGAGGATAACATCAATTTTACCTCCATAAAACTCTTCCAAAAATGCATTTTTTAAAATTTTCAACCCTTTTTCAGGTGGGAACTACAGACCAGAGTAACCGACTTAAATCCCTACATCCCATGGATTCAGGGATGCAGAAACCCTCAGGAAATCAGGACCACTGGAAATTCAATGATATTTTCTTTGGAAAACCCGAGGATTCTTTAAATTTGACTTATTGAAGAGTTCCTACCAAAGTTATAAAGAACAGATTTAAGAACAGAATCAAAATACCCTAAACAGACACTTTCTACTTGAGAATCTGGGCAGATTCCAGGGATTCCTGCTAAGGAAAAAAGTGGGATCACCTCCAGGGAATGCACATCGAACAGATGGGTCACACGGGGCTGCCGATCCCGCTCGTCCTCCAGGGAAGAGGTCAGGACATGGAACAGCTCATGGGCATCCTGAAAAAGGAGTCAGAACCAAGAGAACATTTAAAAAAACACCCCAAGAGGGCTGGAATTCTGCAGGAAATTAAGGAAAAATTACACCTCAGAGCCCAGATTTATATCTGTATTTTTTACATTTTAATGTTTATGTTTATGGTCGTATTTGTATTTATACTTACATTTATTTAACATAAGTACATAGTAAATATAAACATAATACACAATAAAATACATATATAACCACATTAAACATTTTATTATAATAATATTTGCGTTAATATTGAATATATTTCGTTGTGCTCCAAAGCTTCCTAAGAGCACAAGGTGCTAAAGAGATTCTGGGCCATATAAACTCACAAGGAGCTAAAACACCTGGGAGAAAAAAACACTCCCAAACGAATTCCCAAATCCCAAATAATTGAAATCTACCCTTGGAAATCAGGAATATATTTTAGGAGTGGGATAACTGGATGGAGTGTATTGGAAATACAGACAAGTATTGCAAATAATTAGGATTCCTGGAAAGATTGGAAATCTGGAGTGCATCCCTGGGAGCAGAGCACAGATCCATTATCCATAGAGAAATCAGGGCTGTTATGGTTTAATATTCCTGGTCCTGTTGGTAATGACAAGGTTTGGAAGCAGCCAGGAATTCCCTGAAAGCCCCATTCCCAACTTGTGGATGTTTTCCAGCTCTTTTTTGGAAGCAGGATTCAGATCTGGCAGCTCCAGCTCTGGGGGATCCCAGTCCAAGGGGATTTTCCCGGATTCCTGCACTCACCTGCTCCTCAAAGGAGGAGATCTGCCACCTGTTCATCCTCAGCACATCCAGCAGGCAGCTGGCATCCAGGACATCGTCCTCTGTCACCTCCTGGCAGGACAAAGCTGGAGAAAGGAATGCAGGAGTGTCAGGAGGAGCCAAAAATGGGGTAAAAAAAATCAGTGTTTGGCAGGGTTAAAGCACCACCAGGCTCACACCACTTCCACAGGAACATCCCCAGGCAGAACTTCCAAGGGATTTCCTTTAAAAACAACCCCAGGAGGGAAGCCAGGGGATCGCCTGAGGGTGTCAGAGATGGATTTAGCCCAGAAATTAATCACCTTTAGCTTAAAATCTTTAATATTTTTATCCACAACCATGCAGAGTGTGGTCAGATAGTCACAGATTTTTGGGAAAATAGTAAGTTTGGGGGGAAGAAAAAAAAAAAAAGCTTAAATTATTTGCTGCTAATTCTTTTTTAAATGGAATTCTAGATTTCTTGAATTCTCTGGGATTCAACCCTTCTGTGAAAAGTGGTTGAGCTTTGGCCACGGGGTTGAAAATTACAGAGGGAAATAAAACAGGGAATCCAAACCCCACGAGCTTCTTTCTTTGGGGAAAAGAGGCTCAAAATTACAACATTTGTCCTCAAATATTTTATCCTTGGTTTGCCACAACAGGAAAATGTCTCGGTACCTCTCAGGAGCTGCAGCAAAGTCACTGACAGGCATTGGTGATGTTCCTGGGATTTTCCCTGCTCTGTCCCGTACTGTGCCGTGAACTCCTCCAGCCACCTGATGAAGGAGGGGCAGGAGGACAAGCCCTGGAGCAGGGAATTCATGAAACACGTGTTCCCCAGGTTCAGGAGACCTGGGACGAGCCCTGCAAAGAGAATTGCAAGAGTTTACACCACCAAATGCAGGGAAAACATCCCATTTTTCAGCAGGAGTGCTGTGTGAGGCGCTGTAATTACAGAAGAAAAATGGGAGTTCAGAAAGAAATGGAGCTCAGTTTTCGGCTTTGGGTATTTCAGTTGATTTTTGCTCTTTCACGGAATCCCAGGATGGTTTGGAAGGGATCTTGGAGATCGGAGATAGCAGAGGCAGGGACGCTTTCCACTATCCAAAGCTGCTCCAAAGCCCCGTCCAACCTGGCCTCGGACGCTTCCAGGGACGTGGCAGCCCCCGAGAAGCT